>VZQC01007751.1:1780335-1999685 GCA_009823505.1 Rhizomys pruinosus | reverse complement strand
ATCTTTTCATAGTGTCCCATATTTCCTGGTTGTTCCACTTTTGTGTATTTTTAAATTTTTCATAATCTTTATTTGAGCTTTTTAATTGCTCTGTGTTATCTTCCAGATCTGATATTCTTTGTTCTGCTTCCTCCATTCTACTTCTGAGGCTTTTTCCTTTCCTTTCTTCTTGATTGAATGTGTGTTCTAATTCCTTTTTCGTTTCATCCTGTGTTTTCTTTAGTATTTACATTTCCTTTTTGAGCTTCTCAATCTCTTCTTGGTGCTCCTTACTTCGTTGGTTGGCTTCTTTTTTCAGTGTTTCTACTTCCTTTCGGAGTTTGTTTTTTTCTCCCTCTAGTTCTTTCTGGAGTTTGTCAATCTTTTCTTTTAGTTCTTTCCAAAGTTTGTCATTGTATCCCTCTAGGTCCTTTTTGAGTTTTTCATTCTCTCTCTTTAGTTCTCTGAATTCTTCTTTATTTTCTTTAATTTCTCTACATAGGTCTGCAATTATTCCTCTAAGATCTGTTCCTTGGGTCACCTCCAGGGGTATCCCATTGTAGCTATCTCCTACAGGATTGGTAGAGCCTGGTGTGGGATTATCCTATGCCTTTCCCATGTTGTCCCTTCGTCGTGTCCCTGGCATGTGGGTTTCCCTTTTGTGATTCAAATCACAAATGTCTTTTCACTATGTTAGTGGATGGTTTTGCTTGCCTCCTTCCGATGCTTTTTTTTTTCTTTCCTCCTCCTTGTTTATGGAGTATTAACTTGTCTAGGTTTCAGGCTTTCAAATTTGTTTATATATTGGATATTGGAAGCCTAAGTCATTCTTCTCTTCCTGTTCTGAATGTTCTCCAAAAAAAAGTCCACTTGGATACTTGGATACTCTCTCACCAATTCCAGTTGTGGGGGGGGGATCTGCCTGACATAGCCCATGCAGGTACCTGCTCACAACCATCTGGAACTCCAGATGTAGGGCATCTGAGGTTCTTGTCAAGCCTCTGGGGACACCTTCATGCATGTGGCATGCACATATAAACAGTCATATGCACAAATAAAATGCACTTTTTATTATTTATTTATTTATTTGTTTATTTATTTATTTATTTGAGACAGGGTCTCCCTTTAGTCCCAGCTGGTCTGGAGCTCACTGTGTAGACCAGGCTGGCCTTGAAATCACAGAGATCTGCCTGCCTCTGCCTCCCAAGTGCTAGGATTAAAGGCATGCACCAACATGCCCGGCTTAAAGACAGTTTATAGCTGCCATGTGGGTCCTGGGAATAGAACTGGTGTCCTCTGCAAGAGCAGTTGGTGCTCTTAACTGCTGAGCCATCTTTCCAGCCCATAAAATGCACTTTTTTAAAAAAAGGGAATACAGGAAAGAATATGTTCATCAGAGCATTGCAATGAAGAGGATGAAGCATCAGGAAACCAGGGCTTTTGATAAATGACTGGAAGAGAATATGTAGAATGGATATTAGAAAGACTGCAATAGGGGCAGGAAACATTTTCTTTAGGAACAGAGATAAAAAGGCTCTGAGCTTATAAGGAGTTAAACTGGCAAGTGGGACACAAATCAAGATAATTAGTTTAAGGATTACTTACATAGCAATTATTTCATTCAGTCCATTAAAAAATTCTATTGAATTTTGGCAATTTTTATACATTATTATTTGATAGTACTTCGATTCCTACATCCCTCCCCTTTCTGACTCTATTCAATTTAATATACTCTATTATATATAATAAGGCCTATAGACTCTAATTTATGACCCCAAATATCCTTCAGTGTAGGTCCATCCATTTGAGCCTGGTTAACCTACCAAGTTCCATCCTGAAAAGAGACTGACTCTCACCTTCCCAGCAGTCATCAGTTCCTTAGATAGGGTTGGGGATTTTTATTTACATTCCTGTATTTATGCAGGGATTTTGTCTGGTTTGCGTTTGCATGAGCCTTGTACATGCTATAAGTTCATATGAGTAATGTCCCCAGCTGTCTGGAAAACTCTATTTCCTTGTGGTTATTCACGATCTCTGGCTCCTACAATCCCCTCTCCTGCAATGATCCCTGAGCCTTGGGAGGGAGAAGTTTGATATAGTGTCCTATTCAGGGATAAACACTCTGCAGCCTCTCATTCACTCCATGCACATAGGCCAGTTGTGGGTTTCTGTGTTGATCACCACCTTCTGCATAATGAAGCTTCTTATGAAGTTGAGAAATGCATTAATCTACGGGTATAACAATAAGTAATTAGAAGTCACTTTAGTATTATACCAACTTAGCAGAAAACTAGAATTAGGCTCTTCCCTATCTCCTGTGACCTGTCTAGCCTCAGGTTCCTAGGCTTGATATCAGTGTCAGATATGGGTTTGAGCCTATGAAGAAGACATTAAATCCAATTAGAATCTAGTTGGTTACTCCCATGATATTTGTGCCACTGTTTCACTGTTGGGCATATCTTGCCAGGCCAGTTGTTGTTGTAGCTTGCAGGATTCATCGTTGGGTAAGACTGATAATTAATTTTCTCTTCAAGTAGCATGCCTAGCACCTTTCTGCACTGTAAATATTAGACAGGAGAGATGAGGCTTCGAAGTCAACACCAGGTTGATTTCTCCTTGTTTGTTCTACAGTTCATATATGTGCTGTGTTCAGCAACAGGTTCTTCCTGTGGAGTTCTGATGAGTAACCAAGAGCACAGGCAATGGCCAGTAGTGTTTGAGGGTCAACTGTGTTTGGTCCACAGGTCCAAGAGAGGGAGTCTGTTCTTGCATTGGGGTTTTGTTTGCCTCTGTTTTCTAGCAGTGTCATCATGTAATAAGGTAATTCCTTTTAATCTTTTTTTTTAAAACTGAGACATAGGTTTATTTATTTATTTAATTGTACATGAATGTTTTGCCTGCATATACATTAGTGAAACACATACACGCAATGGCTACGGAGGCCACAGAAGTCATTCCATTCCCTGGAACTGGAGTTACAAATTGTTGTTAGTCAAGATGTGAGTGTTGGGAGCAGAACTCCAGTCCTCTGCAAGAGTGGCCAGTACTATTAACTGCTGATCCATTTCTTTAGTCCCTTCCTCTGTCTCTCTTGTCTCATGTATTGTATTTGGAGAGAAGAAATATTTTAAAATTTATGCAAATATTTCCAAGTCATACTTTAGGTTAAATGAATACGCAAAATTTGTTGATACTAGAGTTGTATCTCTTTTATTCTATGCCCAAATTCTTATTTTTTAATGTGCTTTGTTTTTATTTTTGAAAAATGATCTCCCTGTAGCATCAGCTGTCTGGAACTTGATCTGTGGACAATGCTGTCCTTGATTTGACAGAAATCTACCTGCCTCTGCCTCTCTTGGTAGCTGAGGATGACATTTAATTCCTGATCCTTCTGCCTCTAGCTCACAATTCCTGGAATAACAAGCATAAACAACCATGTCTGGCCCCCTTAAAACTGTTCACATCAGTATTCCTTTCTTCTTCTCATGCTATTGAAAATAAATCAGTAGTTGTCCTGTGGTATACTCCACCTTCTGAATTAGTCTGATTGCTCAGCATGATGACTTCTGTGTTTTGTCTTGTTTTATTTTTTTTAAATGGGTTTCCCTGAACTCACTATGTTGGACAGGTTGGCCTTGGTCTCACTGAAATCCACCTGCTAAAGGTGAGGGTCTCTACATGTAACTTTGACCTGATGATATTTAACTTTTTCCTTTATCCCCTGTATTTCTTTTTCCAAGCCAATTTTATTGAAGCTTCATGCATTTCATACTAAATTTCCCAATCAAATATAGATCCATTCTCCCCCCCCCCCCGAGCCCATGCATTCTGCCAAACATCTTTTTCATCTTTTTCTCAGTCTCTTTTAAAATTTTTGATGCAGAAGCTTATGGTTTTGGGCAGAAGTTCCTCTTTTTAGTCAGTTCTTTGGTCCAGTCTTTTTGTTGTTGTTGTTGTTGTTGGTGGTGGTGGTGTTGTTGTTGTTCCTTCTAATTTGCATCATTCCAAAATATGCATATATCAAGATTATGACATCATAGGTTTTAGCATCTTCAGCTTATGATTTCTTTCTTTCTTTCTTTCTTTCTTTATTAGGCTGAAAGTTATCATGATTTCCTTAAGGAAGTGTTTGAAGGCTACTCCTTGGCAAGCCCAAACAATAATCAGACCTGCCCTTGTACTCCACACTGGGGCCTTCCCTTCCCACAGTCACCAAATGTGGCCAGTAAGCACCATATCCTGCCTTGATCTTCCTGTGTTGGTCTCCATGATATCGCCTGGGTAGTCCAACAGTGGCAGTCTATATTCTGAAGAGGCCAAAACCCCAGTAGTAGCTCAGTCCACAGGCTGGATGTCTCAGCAGTCCCCATCTGGCACTGAAGGTTTGGAGGATTCTTGGAGAGACATGAGTCTTCAGTCCATATTGGAAGATTAAAAGGCTGTGTCTCATGTCTTTTTAAGGATGGCAAAAGCATTGGCAGCCACAGGGTACCTGCACTTGCCAGTAAGACAGGCAAAATGACAGTGCTTTTTTTTTTTTCTTTCTTTTTGTCTTTTTGCTAAGATCTCAAATTTTATACGTGAAGTACAATTTCTCAGGCCTTAACTAATTATTTATTTCTGATTATACTTTCATTTTTGATGCTTAAGGCCATACTGTTAGTCCAGATTAACCAAGGTTTTTGTTTTCTCAAGGTTTTTTTGTTTTGTTTTGTTTGTTTGTTTGTTTCTTTTTGAGACAGCTGGCCTGGAACTCACTCTGTAGACCCCAGCCTGGAACTCACTCTGTAGATCAGGCTGGCCTTGAACTCACAGAGATCGGCCTGCCCCTATATGTGCCACCACACCTGGCTTAAATGTGGGTGCTGGGAATCAAACCAAGGTCCTCTGCAAGAGCAGTTGGTGCTCTTAATTGCTGAGCCATCTCTCCAACCCTCTAATCTCTTTTTTATAATGTTTATGCATATACTTTAAGAAGTATCTTTCAATATGGCTATTTTTAATGGCCTTTAGCATTGATTATCCTTTCCCATACTCCTTCCTCTGCCCTGCCCTCCCGTTCCCCACCTCATTTAACACATCCTACTTTATTATTCTCCTTTCCCCCTTAATATCACTTCATTTTAATCCCCTCCCAGAAAGAACACCTCATGGCCATTTTTCAGTTTCCTGAGCTCTTAGAATTTTCAAATTGAAACTTGCATATCTAGACATTCAAAGCTAGTATCCAACTGTAAGAGAGAACATGCAATGTTTGTCTTTCTGAGCTTGGGTGATGCATTAGTTACTTTTCTGTTGCTGTGATATAACACTATGACTAAGGGAACTTATAAAAAAAAGAGTTTATGGGCTGGAGAGATGGCCTAGCGGTTAAGAGCGCCGACCGCTCTTACAGAGGACCCGGGTTTGATCCCCAGCACCCACATGGCGGCCAAGAACCATCTGAAACTCCAGTTCCAGGAGAACTCCAGTTCCAGGGGAATCTGACGCCCTCTTCTGACCTCCGCGGCACTGCACGACACGGGTGCACAGACCTGCATACAGACAGTACATTGATACACATATAGAAATAAATAAAATTAAAAAAAAAAAAAAGAAGAGTTTATTTGAGCATACAGTTCCAGGGCATTAGAGTCCATCATGGTGGGGAGGCATGGTGGCTGGATGTGGCCAGAGAAGGAGCAGAAAGTAGAGGCTCATATCTGAAAGCAGGCACATCAAACAGAACTTGACTGCAAATATGTCAAGGCTTAAGTGCTCTCTAAGCCTACCCCCAGTGATGTGCTTCTTCCAGCAAGGCCTTCAAAGACCTCCCAGAGCAGCACCACCAACTGCTGACAAAAATGTCCAAATACTTGAAGTCTATGGGGTCATTCTCATTCAAACTATCATAGGTTACCTCACTCAGGATGATTTATTTCCAGTTCCAGTCATTTATCTGTAAATCTAATAATTTCATTTTTAACAACTGAATATTATTCCATTTTTATATGTACCATATCTTCATTATTCATCACTTAATGGATATCTAGGTTTTCCAATTTCTGGCTATTATTAAAAGGTCAGCAATGAACATGGATTTCTGTAGTAGGGTATTGTATTAGTCACTTTTCTGTTGCTGTGATAAAGCACCATGACCAAGGAACTTATAAAAGGAAGAGTTTATTTGAGCTTACGATTGATAGTTCCAGGGAATTAGAGTCCATTGTGGTGGGAGGCATGGCGGCTGGAGCTGGAGCAGCAAGCCGAGGGTCACACCTCACAATGAGCACCAGAAGCAGAGAGCATGACTGGACACCACGAGGCTTGTTAAACTCACTAAGCCTGCCCCCAGTGACATACTTCCTCTAGCATGGCCACACCTTCTAAGACCTCCAAAAACAGTGCCACCAACTGGAAACAAAATGTCTGGCCTAAGGGGGACACTCATTCAAACTACCACAGGTATAGAATCTTTTGGGTATATGCCCCCAAACCGGTACAGTTAGGTCACATGATAGTTCAATTTCAAGATCTCCACACTGATTTTGAAAGTAGCTCCACCAGTTTCCATTCCGACCATAAGTATTTCCTTTTCTACATAACCTTGCTAGCATTTGTTGTTTGTTTTTTGGATCTTAGCCATTCTGAGTGGGATAGGATCGAATCTCAAAGTGGCTTTAATTTCCATTTCCCAGATTACTAAAGATGTTGAACATTTTAAAAAAGGATTTCTCAGCCATTTACATCTCATTTTTCCACAACTTCCTTGCCCCACTGTTAAATTGGGTTATTTGTGGAGGGTTGTTTTTTCTTTTTTTTTGATATTCAGTTTTTTTAGTTCTTCCTATTTTCTAAATACTAACTCTCTATCAGAGGTATAGCTGGTGATGATTTTTAACCATTCTATGGGTTGCTTCTTCACAATGATGTTGTCTGATGTACAGAAGCTTTTAGTTTCATGTGGTCGCATTTGTCAGTTATTGAACTTAATTCCTGTTGTATTTGGGTCCTGTTCTGAAAGCCTTTTTCTGTGTTTATAAGTTACACCGAATTCCTTATTTTTCTCTTCTATCTGATTCAGGATGTAAAATCTTTTGTTGAGGTCCCCAATCCATTAGGAGTTCAGTTTTGTGCATGGTAAGAGACATGGATCTAGTTTCATTCTTCTACATGCCTTTATCCAATTTGACCAGCACCATTCATTGAACATACTGTCTTTTAAAAAACCAGGTGGCTATAAAATTTGTGGATTTAAATTTGGATCTTCTGGGGCTGGAGAGATGGCCTAGTGGTTAAGAGCGCTGACCGCTCTTACAGAGGACCCGGGTTCGATCCCCAGCACCCACATGGCGGCTGAGAACCGTCTGAAACTCCAATTCCAGGAGAACTCCAGTTCCAGGGGAATCCGAGACCCTCTTCTGACCTCCGCGGCATTGCACGACACGGGTGCACAGACTTGCATGCAGACAGTACATTCATACACATACGGAAATAAATAAAATTAATAAAAAAATTAAAAAAAAATTTGGATCTTCTGTTCTACTGATCAATGTGTAGGCTTTGGCCAGTAACAAGCTTTTTTTATTCCTAAAGATCATAGTATAATTTGAGATTGGTGATGGTAATATTTTCTTGTTCAGGATTATTTTGGCTATTCTTGTTTTTTTTTGTTCCCATATGAGAACTGAGGTTATTATTTCAATTTTGGTGAAAGAGTATGTTAGAGTTTTAATAGATATTAAAACTGAACTCAGAACAGCAGCAGCAGTGGCTGGCATGACCAGAAGGAAGCAGCAGTAGCCGCAGCAGCAATAATCCAGACTTCATACTTACTAGCTATAGAACATCTGGGACCCCTCTCTCAGCTCCATGCTAGGCTTCCCTGCCCCTGGACCCAGATACAGATGTTGGCAACCATCCCTGGAGAGCCAGTAGGCAGACCTTACATGGCAATGTGGTTCTGAACTCCAGACTAGCTGGGAAAGAACTAGCTGGTCTCTCCAGTACAAAGTCATAGAAGTGAGAACCTGAATCCAAAGCCAACCAGACTTGCATACCTAATAAGAAGACAACAAAGGCACCTGAAGAATACAAGCAAAGAAACACTTGAGTTTCATACCAGAATGACATACAACAAAAGAAATCCACATGCCAAGAAAACAATGAAAAAAACAATAATATGAAAACTCAAATAATAAGTCTCCCCTAAATACTACCAGTTCTGTAGATGACTCCTATAATGAGAAACCCCTAGATATAGCCCAGAACACAGACCTTAAAAGAACTATCATGATCAAAGAATTCAAGGAATTTAAAGAACACACACACACACACACACACACACACACAAATCAAAGAACTAGAAGAAGAGGGATAAATTAAAAGAAGATAATGATAAACTTTGAAATGAATTCACAAGGATATAAAAATAATGAAGGAAACTCAGGCTGAAATTAAAAAGGAAATAGAACACTCAAGCCATCTGGACAGGATGGGAGAAAGCCTCAGTAACATAATGAATGAATTAGAAAAAAATAGAATATTAAGACTGGAAGACAACATGGAAGAACTGGACACTCAAGCAAAGATTATAAACATTTTTTAAAACACAGGAATTGAATAATAATAAATTGAATAATAATAAATTGTGGGACACCATGAAAAGACCAAACCTATGCATCATAGGTATAGAGGAAGGAGAAGAATCTCAGGATAATGGTATTGACCAGATCTTCAACAGGATTGTAGAAGAAATTTTCCCCAAATTAAGGAAAGACATACCCATACAATTACAAGAAGCACATAGAACACAAAATAGACAGGACCAGAAATTTCCAATGTCATGTCATAGTAAAAACACTAGATGTTCAAAACAAAGTGAGAAAACAGAAAGCTTCAAAAGAAAAGCAACAAGTCACATATAAAGGGAAACTCATCAGAAGTACAGCTGACTTTTCAATGCAAACAATGAAAGCCAGAAGAGCTTGGACCAACGTATTCCAGTTCTAAATGATTATAATGCCAACCCAGAATACTTTACCCAGAAAAAAGGCCTATTATAGTTGAAGGAGAATGGAAAATCTTTCATGACATAAATGGGCTGAAAGAATTCATGTCCAGAAAACCAGCCCTTCAGAGAATACTTGAAGCAATACAAAGTGTGGAAGGAAGGAACAACTATACCCAAGCAGCAGCAGAACGTACCTAATGAGGGTATAATGGCAGAAATCCAAACCTAGAACAAGAATGCACCAGAAACCAAAATGTTGGGAAGTAATATACATCTCTCAATGATAACTTAAAATGACGGAACTCCCTAATAAAGAGCCACAGTTTAATAGAATAGACTAAGGAACAAAATCCATCTTTTTTTCTATAAGAAACCCATCTCACCTTCAAGGACAGGCACCATCTTAAGGTGAAAGGGTGGAAAAACATATTCCAAGCAAATGGCATTGAGAAACAAGCAGGAATTGCTATTCTAATATCAGACAAAATAGACTTCAAACTAAAACTAATCAGAAGAGATGAAGGGGGTCACTTCATTCTTATCAAAGGAACAATTAACAAAGAAGATATCACAATCATGAATTTATATGCACCAAACTCTGGTGCACTGAACTTCATAAACACAATTCTCCAAGGCTTTAAGGTAGAGATTAGCCCCAACACTTCAATACCCTGCTGTGTACATTAGACAGGTCAAACAAAGAATAAACAGAGACATCTAAACTGAACAATACAATACACCAAATGGATCTAAGAGACATCTACAGAATATTCCACCCAAGCACCAAGGAATATGCTTTCTATTCAGCACTCCATTGAACCGTCTGCAAAATCAACCACATACTGGGGCACAGAACAAACCTCAACAAATACAAAAAATCTGAAGTAATTCCATGCATTTTATCAGCCCACAATGCAGTAAAGCTTAATATCTATACCAGAAAAAGCCCTAATAATTACATGAACTCATGGAGATTAAATAACACACTCCTGAACAATGAATGGGTCAAAGCAGAAATTAAGAAAGAAATAAAAGTATTTCTTGATTTAAACAAACAACACAATAATACAAATCCTTTGGGACACGTAAAAGCAGTCCTCTGCCATATCCTGTACGCAGGGAAAGTGAGAGCATCTATAAGAGCTGAGCCTGAGGGGAGTGGGTGGTCCTGTCCAGCAAGTGGATTAGAGCCTCGGGGTTTGGAACTCAATATCTCAAAATGCATTGTGGTTCCTGTCCCTTGGACTGTAAGGTTTATGTAAGTAATCTTGGAAACAATGGCAACAAGACTGAATTGGAAACAGCTTTTGGCTATCATGGACCACTCTGAAGTGTGTGGGTTGCTAGAAACCCTCTCGGATTTGCTTTTGTTGAATTCGAGGATCCCCGAGATGCAGCTGATGCTGTCCAAGAGGTAGATGGAAGGACACTATGTGGCTGCCATGTGAGAGTGGAATTGTAGAATGGTGAAAACAGAAGTCAAAATAGTGGCCCACCTCCCTCTTGGGGTCGTGCCCTCAAGATGATTACCAAAGGAGGAGTCTTCCATCTCAGCGCAGATCTCCAAGAAGGAGAAGCTTCTCTCAGAGCTGGAGCAGGTCACTTTCTAGAGATAGAAGAGAAAGATCACTGTCTCGTGAGAGAAATCACAACCCATCTGTTCTGGTTTGTCTTCCATTGCTATGACCAAACACTCTGACCAACACCAACTTGAGGAGGAAAGGGTTTATTCAGCTTACATCTCCTGGGTCACAGTTCATCACTCGGGGAGCCCAAGGCAGGAACTCAGGGCAGGAACCTGAAGGCAGAAGTTGAAGCACAGGCCATGGAGGAATGCTGTTCACTGGCTTGCTCTCCTGGCTCATGCCCAGCCCTCCTTCTTACATAGTACGCAACAACCTGCCCAGGGTGGCACCACACTTGTGGGCTGGGCCCCCCCACACTGCTCGACCATCAAGACAATACTCCACAGATGTGACCACAGGCCAATCCAATGGAGCCAATTCCCCAATTGAGGCTCCCACAACCCAGGTGTGTCAAGTTGACACTAAAGCTATCCAGCACAATTGACCCCTTGTCAACTTGACACGCAAAACACATCACTATTAAACCACCACCTTTCCAGTTCTTATCCCCAAAGTATGATGTTAACATTAATCACAACCTAAGACAGTACAACCTTAAAAGCCCCATAGTCCTTAAAATGTCCAAACACTTAAAAGTTCACAGTCCATTAAAAGTCTCTTAACTGTGGGCTGCTGTAAAATCCAAAACAAGTACTGTCTTATTTCAAAGGGAAGAATCAGGCACACTCAAACAAAACCTAAGTCCAGCAAAGTAGCTCAAGGCTGGACACTTGGGATTCCACTCATGATTTTCTGGTTCCAAAGGTTTCGGCAGCTCCCCTCTCTGACCTCTGCATGTCCTGTGGCCACACACAGCTCATCTTGCAGGCCCAGCCAACTCCATTCCACACCTGCCGCTGTCTCTCATTGGTGGTCATCCCGTGGTCCTGGCATCTCCAAAAAAGCTGGGGTCGCCATGAAACTGAGGGCAGTCACCTTCAACCAATGGTCTCTTCTGACCTCCCTGGTGAAAAGTCTTAGCTCCTCTCCATGACCCCTCAATCCTGGGGTCTTCACTGCAACAGAGGTGCACTCCACCAATGGTCTTTCCTGACTTCTCACAGTGCTTCTTGGCTGCTCTCTGTGAACCCCTCAAATTTCACACAGAACCATATAGGAGACTCTTTACACTTACCAAGTCCTGCTCTGAGATGGAGGCTCAGGCCCCTTCTGATCACAGCTTTCTGTGTGCTGACCCTGAAAAAATTCTTTCCCAGAAGATTCACCAAGTGATGCTGGTCTCTTGTTACTTGACACACCAGCTGATTTTTCAGCCCAGCTACCACATCAGTTGTCCCAGTACAATAAGATTTCATGCATCAGTTTCTGGTCTTCTTGTACTTACAGCTGATTCTTCAGCCCCAGCTGACCAGAACCACACAGATTACACAGTCCTGATGATCTCTGCTCACCTTTCAAAAAAAACTTCGGGGCTGGAGGGATGGCCCTAGCGGTTAAGAGCACCGCGACCGCTCTTACAGAGGACCCGGGTTCGATCCCCAGCACACCACATGGCGGCTGAAACCGCTGAAGCATCCAATTCCAGGAGAATCACGCCAGTCCAGGGACATCACGAGACCGCTTCGAACGCCGCTGTTGCACCGACACGGGTGCAACAACTTGCATGCAGACAGTACATTCATACACATACAGAAATAAATAAATAACTGAATTAAAAAAATTAAAAAATAAATAAATAAATAAATAAATAAAACTAAAACTTCACAAGCCAGGCCCTCCATCTTCTACAACCCTTCAGCAAAACTGCTCCAAGCTCCACGCAACATCTTTAGGCATTCAATGATCTTCCCAGCCTACAAGTTCCAAACGCCTCCACAATCCTTCCCAAAACACCAAAGTCAGTCTGTCACAGCAGTAGCCCACTCTCTGGTACCAATTTCTGTCTAGTTTGTCTTCCATTGCTGTGACCAAACACTCTGACCAACACCAACTCGGGGAGAAAGGGTTTATTCAGCTTACATCTCCTGGGTCACAGTTTCTCACTCAGGGAGCCCAAGGCAGGAACTCAGGGACAGGAAACTCGGAGGACAGGGCATTGAAAGCCACAGGCCATGGAGGAATGCTGTTCACTGGCTTGCTACTCCTGGCTCATGCCAGCCTGCCTACTTATTACTGTACGCAACAACCTGCCCAGGTGGCACCACTCTGTGGGCTGGGCACCCACCCGGCTCAACCATCAAGACAATACCACAGATGTGACCACAGGCCAATCCAATGGAGCCAATTCCCCAACTGAGGCTCCCTCAACCAACCCGGGGTGTGCCAAGTTGACACTAAAGCTATCCAGCCAACACATACCTTTTATCCTTCTCTAGGTCTCAAGCAAAAGAAAATAGAAGAACAGTTTGCAAGAGAAGAGGTGTACAGGAAGTAACTTCGTTTTGACAGGAGTATGTACAGGAAATTCAAATTTTGTTTGAGACTTCATAAGCTTGGGTATTTTTAAGATGTTTTAGCTGTTCAAATTTGTTTGTCTCTTGGAACAGTGACATGTATAAAATGTAATTCTCTCTCTGTGGTTTCAAGTGGATCATAAGAGGTATGTAATACCAAGAACTGTTTCTTTACAATGTTCCCTTAAGCAAGATTGAATTTCTTTGAACTTTAGTTTTTCATAGACCTGAAATAAACCTCAAAATCCTGCCCCCCTCCAAACAAACAATACTAAGAGGGAAATTTATAGCTCTAAGGCTCATTAAAAACAACAAACAAACAAAACAAAAAACAGAAGAGCACAAAAAAGACAACAATTGCAATCAAGACACTTGAGAAACAACAAAATGAATCCCAAACCCATCAGAGAAGAAGAAATAAAAAGATTTAATGAAATAGAAACAAAGACAAACAATACAAAGAAACAAGAGTCCCAAAGCTGGTTCTTTGAAAGAATAAACAAGAAGACTCTTATCCCAGTTAAAACAAAAGAAAGAGGCAACTCAAAATCAAACAAAATTAGAGATGAAAGGAGGACAGACACATCAACAAGATAACAAAAAGATCCAGAACATCATACAGGAATACTTTAGAAACCTATACTATATTAAATTTGAAAACCTAAAAGAAATGATGAATATCTGAAATCCCAAGAATCATCAAAGCTTAATCAAAAAGAGAGCATCAGTTTAAACAAGACTCATAACATGTAGGAAATTGAAACGTTCTAAAATCTCCCCACAAAAAAAAAATCCAAGGCCAAGATGGATTTACAGCAGAATTCTATCAGGCAACTTAAGGAGACCTACAACCAATATTACTTAAGTTATTCAAAAGGTTATGAACAAAGGGAATCTCCCAATTCTCCTTCTATGAAACCAGCATCACTCTAATACCTAAACATAGCCAAATATATAACCAAAAAAAGAAAATGATAGACCCATATCTTAATAAATGTAGATCAAAAATTCTCAACAAAATACTTGCAAACCCACATACAGCCACACATCAAAAACGTCATCCAACATGACCATGTGTCTGATTTATTCCAGAGATGCAGGCGAACATATGTAAATCAACAAATCATAAATCAATATAAATGATCTCAAACACAAAAACACATGGTCATCACACTGATGCAGAAAAGCCTTTGATAAAATAAGATGCCTTTATATTTAAAGTCATAAAGGGAATGGAATGGAGGGAACATCCTCAACATAATTAAAGCTATACACAACAGAACCACGGCCAACAATCATCCTAAACGGAGAAATATTAGAACATTTCTCCTTAAATTCAGGAACCTGGTAATGCTGTCCCCTAACTCCACTGCTTTTCAATTTAGTGTTTGAAACTCTTGATAGAGCACTAGAAAAGAGGAAAAAAAATTAAGGACACTAACAGAAAAGAGGAGGTCAAACATATCCCTTTTTGCAGATGACATGATATTATACCTAAGGGATGCCAAAAATTCCACCAAGAAAACTCCTTAGAAATTGATTAACAGTTTCAGTAAAGGTCAGTTACAAAGGTGATCCAGCAAAATCAGTACCTTTCTATATGCCCAAGAATAACGCAACTGGAGAAGGAATAATAAGGAAACCCTCCCATCACAATAACCTCAAAGAAAAAAATATCTTGGAACAACCTAACCAAAAGACATGAAAATCTCTCACCAATGAAACGTTTTAAAATCTATTGAAGAAGGAACCTGAGGAAGACACCAGAAGACTGACAAGGACCCCCACTCATGGCTCATGGCATTGTCAGAATAATAGAGTAAAAATACTCATACTACCCCAAAGACTAATAAATCAGATACTGAAATTGTCACAACAATATCCACATTATTCTTACTTCACCAGAATTAGAAAAAAAATTCCTGAAAATTCTGGAGAGAAAACCAAAATAGACAGCGGATATCCAAAGCAACCCTGAGCATTACATCTGCATTGAAACAATAGTGGCGGGGGTGGTGGGGCGGGAATACTAATTTAGACTTCAATTATATTAAGGGGCTCTAGTAGTAAATGAAAACAGAATGGCTACTGGCAAAGAATGGACCCACTAGATCCAATGAAAAATTGAAGAATCCCAAACTTGAGATCTTGAAATTAAGCCTATCTTGATATTGACGAAGGGAGCATATAGAATACTCATATGTGACGGAAAGGCAAGCACTTTTCAGCAAATGGTGCTGCAAATCTGGATCAGCAACTGTAGAAAGATTGAAACTAAACACCTCACCTTTCACCTTGCACAAAAAAATAACTCAAATGATCAAAGACTTCCAATTGGGAAAGCCTGAAAACTTCTGAAAAATGTAGAAGAAACACCATTGGACTAACCTATAAGACAGATGTAGGAAAAGAGCTTCCAAATCAGACAGCCAGGTGCACAGGAAATTAAGGTCAACAACATAACAAGTGGGACCTTGCTTTAACTAAAAAGCTTCGTGTACGCAAAAAGAAAAAAATCAACAAGTGAGAGAAAACCCACAGACTGGTGAGGAAATCTCACCAGTGAATACATGTGGACAGAGGTTAAACATCCAGAGTATACCAAATTATTCAAAACACAAGAGGACCAGGAAAAACAAGGGGGAATGTAATCACCAATTAACAATGGTGCGACCTCGTTTAAACTAAAAGCTTCTGTCTTACAGCGAAAAGAAAAAAAGCAAACAAGTGAAGAGAAAACCCACCAAGTGGGGAGGAAATCTTCACCAGTGATACATGTGGACAGAGGCTTAACATCCAGAGACATCAAAATTACTCAAAAAAACACAAGGACCAAGAAAACATATGGACCAGATTAGAAAGATAGGCTATATCTGAGACAGAGACTCTCCAAGAGAAGTAAAAATGTCAAGAAATACCATCAGCAGAGAAGGAAATGCAAATCAAACACTTACATTAAGACTTTATCTTTTACCACAATAAGAACTGAGTTATGAATCAAGAAAATAAATATACAAATGCTGGACAGGGTGGGGAGAAAGGAGAACACTCATCTCCTGCTGGTGGATGCAACCTCATACACCCCATGGAAAGCAGTCCCTGTGAGAAACTCTTAAAAGACTAAGAATGAAATTACTGTTTGACCCAATAATACCACTCCCTTTAGCTGAAGATGCCTAAAACTATGAGAATAGGTGGGCAATTCATATATGTTTTTGGAGTGACAAAAATTGGAAGGATAACAACAACAACAAAACACAACAAAACACAAAAAGACTGGGTAAAGAACGGACCGAAATGGTGAACTGCTCAAAACAACAAACTTCTGTCATCAAGAATGTTGAGAGAGACTGAGAAAAGAGGAAAAACAATCTGGCAGAAATGGCATGGACGCTGGTGGTATGTGGTGTCAGGGGGGGGGGGAATGGGTCGAGATTTGATTGGAAAATTTTGTTATGAAATGCAAAAAGCTTTAATAAAAATTAGCTTTTAAACAATAAAAGGGGCTGAGAGATGGCTCAGCAGTTAAAGAAGACTGACTGTTCGTGCAGAGGACCTGGGTTCGAGGTCCCAGCACCCACTGGTGCTAAGACCATCTTTAACTCCAGTTCCAGGAGAATCCAACCCCCCCTTCTGACCCCCGTGCATTTTGCACAAACAAAGGCATCCAAACCTATATGCAGAAGTATACTCATACAAAAACCCCAATAAAAAAGAAAAAAAAAAGAAAAGGCTGGAAAAGCTCAAGCAGTCTTGTATAAGAAAGACTAAGAAGCACGCCCATAAAATAAATACAGTGCTTAGACATAATGTCATGACAAACGAGTTTTTTCCTCATTGTTTTGATCTTATATTAATCTAAAATATATGAATACATAACCCTCCACCCATATACCAAAAATTCTTAAGTCTGAAAATAAATGGTAAGGTTAATTCTAGACTTTAAGATCACAATATAAGAGCACAGGGTTTTCAGATCAGGAGGAAGATAAGCATAACATTGCTTCAGTTTTGCCTTAAACGGGGTACTTGGTGCTTAGCATCCACAGATGAGGGATACCATTCATCGTTTGTGTTTTCTGGGACTGTGTGATCTTCACGTAACATGATATCTCCTGGTTCCATCCAGTTACCTTACCTGCAAACGGTTCATGATGTCATCCTTTCTTTACCACTAGTGGAGGAACTCCATTGTGTAGAGGGACAACTTTCTTTATCCACTCCGCAGTTGAGGGGCCAGTTGGGTTGGTTCCAGCCGTCTTCACTATTGTGAGAGAGCTACATAAACATGGCTGTGCATGTTATCTCGGCAGAAAGATAAGTCTTGTGGGTATATACCCAGGAGGTGGTATGACTAGGTCAGGTGGCAAACTCATTTTCAGTCGTTTAAGGGTTCTCCAAACTGCTGGTCCAGAGGGGTTGTAAAGCATTTACATCCCCACCAGCGGTGGATGAGTGGTCCCTTTCCCCACAACCTCTCAGTACTTGTTATCATTTTTGTTTTCTTGATCCTAGCCAATCTTATCAGTGTGAGATGAGATCTTAAAGTAGTTTTAATTGTATTTCTTTAATTATTAGCAATGTTAACACTTTTTAAGATGTTTCTCAGCCATCTCTAATTCCTTATGTGTGAAGTCTCTGTGCGGCCAACTTTTGAGTGCGTCATTTGTTTTCTTTGATCCATTTGGAGTTGGTTTTGTACAGGGCCGAGAGTAGGGGTTTTAACTTATGCGTCTACAGGTGGTATTCCAGTTTTGCCAACACCTTTGGCTGAAGAGGTTGTCTTTCCTCCATTGTGTCCTTCTTGGCCCCCTTGTCAAATTGAGGTGCTGAAAGTGTAGGTGCTCAGGTTTGGATCTTTCATTTTGTTCCATTGGTCAACAGGCTGTTTTGAGCAGTACCAAAGCGGTTTTATGGCCATAGCCCTGTAGTATAAGTTTGAAGTCTGGTATACTGAAGCCCCTGTACTGCTCTTTTTAGCTCAGGGTTGCTTTGATATTTGGGGTCTTTTGGTTTTTCCATATGAAAAACTATAATTTTTTCCAAGCCTGTGAAGAAACTCTTGGGGATTTTTTGATGGGGATTGTGTTGAATCTGTTTATTAATTTGGGTAGAAATGGACACTTTTACTTCTGTTTTACCTTTTCTACTTCCATGAGCAATGGGAGGGCCCTTTTCCATCTTCTGCATGTCTTCGTCCCTTTCCTTCTCAGGGTTCAAATTTTTTTTGTAGAGATCTTTGGGTCTTTGTTCGCTTGGTCCGCGGTATTTTCTTGTTTTTGACGCTATTGTGAATGAGAGGGTCTCGGTATCCCTTCTTCAGTCCCTTATTGGTTGGTGTAAAGAAAGGTTAAAATGAATTTTTCTATGTTTAATTTTGTATCCCTACCACTTTAAACCAAAACTCTTAATTGTTTTCTAGGAGTTTTTCTGGTGGAATTTTTTAGCATCCCTTAGGAAAAATATCATATATCATCTGCAAAAAAGATAACTTGACTTCCTCTTTACCAATAGCTTGACTTCCTCTTTAAAAATTAGAACTCCTTTAATTTAATTTCCTTTTCTTATTGCCCTAGCAAGTTTTTCAAGCACGATATTGAGGAGGAGTGGTGAAAAGGGGCATCCTTGCCAATTTCCTAAATGTAGGGAATCCTTCTGACTTTTCTCCATTTAGAATGATGTTGGCTGTGGGTTTCCTGTATATTGGCTTTGATTAGCCTGAGGAATGACCCCTCTAATCCAATTCCTTCTAGAACGTTAAGTATGAAGGGATGCTGAATGTTAATCAAAGGCTTTTTTCCTGCATCAATTGAGAAGATTATGTGTTTTTTTTTTCAGTCCATTTATGTGTTCTTATGATATTTAGTGATTTTTGTACATTGAACCATCCCCGCAATCTCAGAATATGATCCAACTTGGTCATGATTGGAGATCTTTGTTGTGGGCTGTATGCCATTTGCAATGTGTTGTTGAGACTTTTCTGCATCGTGTTCAGTAATGAAGGGTCAATAGTTCTCCTTTTGGTTGTAATCTTTGCCTGGTGTGGTATTAGAAGAGCGATGGCGGGCTTCATAGCAACAATTGGGAAATGGCCTCGGCTTGTATTATTCTGAACAATTTGAGTAATAAGGGGTTTGTAGATCTGTTAAAATGTTTTGGTANAAAAAAAGAAACACAAGCTTCGGCGGCCTGGGATTCCTAGATCTGTTGGATGTACAAGCCTCCAAGTTTGATTTTCAAGTTGGTTTCAATCACATCATGGAGAGCTATTGTTAGAAGGCAGCCAACTATAAACCAAAAATGAGGAATGCGCTTTTTTACTTGTAAGGTTCTAAAAAGTAATTCTTGTTAAAGTTTCAGAATCGTCTTTGAATCTGCAGTCTTCCCTAAATTTCAAAGTGAATTTCAAAAGATGTAGATATTTTAGAAACTTAATTGCACAATCCAGTGCTTGAGGCTAACCCTGAACAAAAAAGCAAATGTCTAGGCTCCCTAGGAAGCTGGGTGAGGCAATAATACAAGCAATGTTCCTAAGGGTGGAAAGGGCCCAGCTTAATTACACCAAGAACCACCTGCTGGTCACGTGACCAGAGCCTTTGTTCTTTCCTCTGAACTGGAAATTCCTAGCTGCTGTCCAGTAGCATGCTTATTCAAGCAGGCCCTGAGCTCAGCGTCGTACCAGGAATTCTGTATTTCTCTCTGCCCAGGGTAGAAGGTATCACCACTGAATTTTGTTTTGTTTGGAGCGCTGAGATCCACCTGCCTCTGCCTCCCAAGTGCTGGGATTAAAGGTGTGTGCCACTAGGCTTGGCACCACCACTGAAATTTTAAAGAACTATATAGTTTGATAAAAGTTAAGGGTTACGGGCTGGAGGGATGGCCTAGCGGTTAAGAGCGCCGACCGCTCTTACAGAGGACCCGGGTTCGATCCCCAGCACCCACATGGCGGCTGAGAACCGTCTGAAGCTCCAATTCCAGGAGAACTCCAGTTCCAGGGGAATCCGAGACCCTCTTCTGAACTCCGCGGTGTTGCACGACACGGGTGCACAGACTTGCATGCAGACAGTACATTCATACACATACAGAAATAAATAAAATTAATTAAAAAAAATTAAAAATAAATAAATAAATAAATAAAACTAGAAACTTCACAAGCCAGGCCTCCATCTTCTACAACTCCTTCAGCAAAACTGCTCCAAGCTCCACAGCAACCATCTTTAGGCATTCAATGATCTTCCCAGCCCAAAGTTCCAAACGCCTCCACAATCCTTCCCCAAAACACCAAAGTCAGGTCTGTCACAGCAGTAGCCCACTCTCTGGTACCAATTTCTGTTCTAGTTTGTCTTCCATTGCTGTGACCAAACACTCTGACCAACACCAACTTGGGGAGGAAAGGGTTTATTCAGCTTACATCTCCTGGGTCACAGTTCATCACTCAGGGAGCCCAAGGCAGGAACTCAGGGCAGGAACCTGGAGGCAGGAGTTGAAGCACAGGCCATGGAGGAATGCTGTTCACTGGCTTGCTCTCCTGGCTCATGCCCAGCCCTCCTTCTTATACAGTACGCAACAACCTGCCCAGGGTGGCACCACTCTTGTGGGCTGGGCCACCCCACTGCTCAACCATCAAGACAATACTCCACAGATGTGACCACAGGCCAATCCAATGGAGCCAATTCCCCAACTGAGGCTCCTACAACCCAGGTGTGTCAAGTTGACACTAAAGCTATCCAGCACACCATCTTTATCCTTCTCTAGGTCTCAAAGCAAAAGAAAATAGAAGAACAGTTTGCAAGAGAAGAGGTGTACAGGAAGTAACTTCGTTTTGACAGGAGTATGTACAGGAAATTCAAATTTTGTTTGAGACTTCATAAGCTTGGTGCATTTTTAAGATGTTTTAGCTGTTCAAATTTGTTTGTCTCTTGGAACAGTGACATGTATAAAATGTAATTCTCTCTCTGTGGTTTCAAGTGGATCATAAGAGGTATGTAATACCAAGAACTGTTTCTTTACAATGTTCCCTTAAGCAAGATTGAATTTTCTTTGAACTTTAGTTTTTCATAGACTGAAATAAACCTCAAAATCCTGCCCCCCTCCAAACAAAGCAATACTAAGAGGGAAATTTATAGCTCTAAGGGCCTACATTAAAAACAAACAAACAAACAAACAAAAAACAGAAAGAGCACAAATGACAACATTGCAACTCAAGACACTTGAAAGACAACAACAAATGAATCCCAAACCCATCAGAGAAGAAGAAATAAAAAGATTAATGAAATAGAAACAAAGAAAACAATACAAAGAATCAAGAGTCCAAGAGCTGGTTCTTTGAAAGGATAAACAAGATAGACTCTTATCCCAGTTAACCAAAAGAAAGAGCAACTCAAAATCAACAAAATTAGAGATGAAAGGGGAAACATTACAACAGATAACAAAAAGATCCAGAACATCATACAGGAATACTTTAGAAACCTATACTATATTAAATTTGAAAACCTAAAAGAAATTGATGAATATCTGAAATCCCAAGAATCATCAAAGCTTAATCAAGAAGAGATCATCAGTTTAAACAGACTCATAACATTTGAGGAAATTGAAACAGTAATCCAAAATCTCCCCACTAAAAAAAATCCAAGGCCAAGATGGATTTACAGCAGAATTCTATCAGGCACTTAAAGAGGACCTACAACCAATATTACTTAAGTTATTCAAAAGGTTATGAACAAAGGGAAATCTCCCAATTTCCTTCTATGAAACCAGCATCACTCTAATACCTAAACAAGCCAAATATATAACCAAAAAAAGAAAATGATAGACCCATATCTTAATAAATGTAGATCCAAAAATTCTCAACAAAATACTTGCAAACCACATACAGGCACACATCAAAAAGGTCATCCACCATGACATGTCTGATTTATTCCAGAGATGCAGGGATACATATGTAAATCAACAAAGTCATAAATCATATAAATGATCTCAAACACAAAAACCACATGGTCATCACAACTGATGCAGAAAAGGCCTTTGATAAAATTCAACATGCCTTTATATTTAAAGTCATAAAGGGAATTGGAATGGAGGGAACATTCCTCAACATAATTAAAGCTATACACAACAGGCACACAGCCAACATCATTCTAAATGGAGAAATATTAGAACCTTTCCCCTTAAATTCAGGAACCTGGTAATGCTGTCCCCTAACTCCACTGCTTTTCAATTTAGTGTTTGAAACTCTTGATAGAGCAATAAGAAAAGAGGAAAAAAATTAAAGGAATACTAATCAGAAAAGAGGAGGTCAAATTATCCCTTTTTGCAGATGACATGATATTATACCTAAGGGATGCCAAAAATTCCACCAGAAAACTCCTGGAAATGATTAACAGTTTCAGTAAAGTGTCAGGTTACAAAGGTGATCCACAAAAATCAGTAGCCTTTCTATATGCCAATAATAAGCAACTGGAGAAGGAATATATGGAAACCCTCCCATTCACAATAACCTCAAAGAAATAAAATATCTTGGAACAAACCTACCCAAAGACATTAAAGATCTCTACAATGAAACGTTTTAATCTTTGAAGAAGGAAACCGAGGAAGACACCAGAAGATGAAAGGACCTCCCATGCTCATGGATTGTAAGAATTAATAGAGTAAAAATGACCATACTACCCAAAGTAATATATAGATTCAATGAAATTCCAATCAAAATCCCCATTATTTTCTTCACAGAATTAGAAAAAAAAATCCTAAAATTCGTGAGGAAAAACAAAAGACCACGGATAGCCAAAGCAACCCTGAGCATTACAATCTGCATTACAAACAATAATGCGGGGGGGGGGGGCGGGAATACTATATTAGACTTCAAAATATATTACAGGGCCATAGTCATAAAAACAGAATGGTACTGGCACAAAAATAGACCCATAGATCAATGAAACAATTGAAGACCCAAACTTGAATACATGAAATTTAAGCCATCTGATATTTGACGAAGGGGCTAAGAACACTCATTGGAGGAAAGGCAGCATCTTCAGCAAATGGTGCTGGCAAAACTGGATCAGCACTTGTAGAAAGATGAAACTAAACCCCTACCTTTCACCTTGCACAAAAGTCAACTCTAAATGGCTCAAAGACTTCAATGTGAAACCTGAAACTCTGAAAATGTTAGAAGAAAACATTGGCACTAACCTATAAGATACAGGTGTAGGAAAAGCCTTTCTAAATCAGACAGCAGTTGCACAGGAAATAAGGTCAACAATTAACAAGTGGGACCTTGTTAAACTAAAAAGCTTCTGTACAGCAAAAGAAAAAAATCAAACAAGTGAAGAGAAAACCCACAGACTGGGAGGAAATCTTCACCAGTGATACATGTGACAGAGGTTTAACATCCAGAGCATACAAATTATTCAAAACACAAAGGACCAAGAAAACAAGTGGAAATAAGATCACCAATTAACAAGTGGGACCTTGTTAAACTAAAAAGCTTCTGTACAGCAAAAGAAAAAAATCAAACAAGTGAAGAGAAAACCCACAGACTGGGAGGAAATCTTCACCAGTGATACATGTGACAGAGGTTTAACATCCAGAGCATACAAATTATTCAAAACACAAAGGACCAAGAAAACAAGTGGAAATAGATCACCAATTAACAAGTGGGACCTTGTTAAACTAAAAAGCTTCTGTACAGCAAAAGAAAAAAATCAAACAAGTGAAGAGAAAACCCACAGACTGGGAGGAAATCTTCACCAGTGATACATGTGACAGAGGTTTAACATCCAGAGCATACAAATTATTCAAAACACAAAGGACCAAGAAAACAAGTGGAAATAGATCACCAATTAACAAGTGGGACCTTGTTAAACTAAAAAGCTTCTGTACAGCAAAAGAAAAAAATCAAACAAGTGAAGAGAAAACCCACAGACTGGGAGGAAATCTTCACCAGTGATACATGTGACAGAGGTTTAACATCCAGAGCATACAAATTATTCAAAACACAAAGGACCAAGAAAACAAGTGGCCAGATTAAAAGATAGACTAATGATCTGAACAGAGACTTCTCAAGAGAAGTAAAAATGGTCAAGAAATACCATTAGCAATGAAGGAAATGCAAATCAAAACTACATTAAGATTTTATCTTACCACAATAAGACTGGTTATGATCAAGAAAATAAATGATACCAAATGCTGGACAGGGTGTGGAGAAAGGAGAACACTCATTCACTGCTGGTGAGATTGCAAACTCATACAACCCCTATGGAAAGCAGTCTGGAGAACTCTTAAAAGACTAAGAATGAACCTACCGTTTGACCCAATCATACCACTCCTTTAGCTGAAGATGCTAAAACCTATGATATATGTGGCATTCATATATGCATATTTTGGAGTGACAAAAATTGGAAGGAATAACAACAACAACAAAAACAACAACAACAACAACAAAAAGACTGGGTTAAAGAACTGACCGAAATGGTGAACTGCTCAAAACACTAAACTTCTGCATCAAGAATTTTGAGAGAGACTGAGAAAGAGATGAAAAACATGTCTGGCAGAATGCATGAGCTCTGGTGGGATGGGGTGTCAGGGAGGGGGGCATGGGTCTAGATTTGATTGGAAATTTTTTATGAAATGCACAAAGCTTTAATAAAAATTAGCTTAAAAAAAGAAAAGGGGCTGGAGAGATGGCTCAGCAGTTAAGAGCACTGACTGTTCTTGCAGAGGACCTGGGTTCGATTCCCAGCACCCACATGGTGGCTAAGAACCATCTTTAACTCCAGTTCCAGGGGAATCCAACCCCCTCTTCTGACCTCCGTGGCATTGCACAACACAAGTGCACCAACCTATATGCAGAAGTATACTCATACACATAAAAAAGAAAAAAAAAAGAAAAGGCTTGGAAAAAAGCTCAAGCAGTCTTGTATAAGAAATACTAAGAAGCACTCCCATAAAATAAACATTGAGGTTAGACATAATGTCATGACAAACTAGTTTTTTCCTCATTGTTTTGATCTTATATTAATCTAAAATATGCATACATACCCTCCACCCATATACCAAAAATTCTTAAGTCTGAAAATAAATGGTAGCTTAGTTCTAGAACCTGTTAAAGATTCACAATATAAGAGCACAGTTGTTTTCAGATCAGGAGGAATATAGCATTAACATTGCTCAGTTTGCCTTACAACTAGGTACTTGGTGCTAGCATCCACAGATGAGGGATACCATTCATCGTTTGTTTTTCTGGGACTGTGTTACTTCACTTAACATGATATCTTCTGGTTCCATCCATTTACCTGCAAACTTCATGATGTCATCTTTCTTTACCACTGTGTAGAACTCCATTGTGTAGAGGGACAACATTTTCTTTATCCACTCATCAGTTGAGGGGCATTTGGGTTGGTTCCAGCTCTTCACTATTGTGAAGAGAGCTACAATAAACATGGCTGTGCAGGTATCTCTGCAGTAAGATGAGTCTTGTGGGTATATACCCAGGAGTGGTATGACTAGGTCAGGTGGCAAGCTCATTTTCAGTCTTTTAAGGGTTCTCCACACTGCTTTCCATAGGGGTTGTAAGCATTTACATCCCCACCAGCAGTGGATGAGTGTTCCCTTTTCCCCACAACCTCTCCAGTACTTGGTATCATTTGTTTTCTTGATCCTAGCCAATCTTATCAGTGTGAGATGATATCTTAAAGTGGTTTTAATTTATATTTCCTTAATTATTAGCAATGTTGAACACTTTTTAAGATGTTTCTCAGCCATCTCTAATTCCTTATTTGTGAAGTCTCTTTGCTCCAACTTTTGAGTGAGTCATTTGTTTTCTTTGATCCATTTGGAGTTGGTTTTTGTACAGGGCGAGAGGTAGGGGTTTAACTTTATTCTTCTACAAGTGGTGATCCTGTTTTGCCAACACCATTTGCTTAAGATGTTGTCTTTCTTCTATTGTGTCTTCTTGGCCCCCTTGTCAAATATGAGGTGGCTGAAATTGTATGTGCTCAAGTTTGGATCTTCAGTTTTGTTCCATTGGTCAACAGGTCTGTTTTGAGCCAGTACCAAGCTGTTTTATGGCCATAGCCCTGTAGTATAGTTTGAAGTCTGGTATACTGATCCCCTGTACTGCTCTTTTTAGCTCAGGGTTGCTTTGGATATTTGGGGTCTTTTGTTTTTCCATATGAAACTAATAATTTTTTCCAAGCCTGTGAAGAAACTCTTGGGGATTTTGATTGGGATTGTGTTGAATCTGTATATTAATTTGGGTAGAATGGACATTTTTACTATGTTAACTTTTCTAATCCATGAGCATGGGAGGTCTTTCCATCTTCTGATGTCTTCTTCAATTTCCTTCCTCAGGGTTAAAATTTTTTTTGTAGAGATCTTTGGTGTCTTTGGTTAGGATTGTTCCTAGGTATTTTATTGTTTTTGAGGCTATTGTGAATGAGAGTGTCTTCTTGTATCCCTTCTTCAGTCCTTATTGTTGGTGTAAAGAAAGGTTACTGATTTTTCTATGTTAATTTTGTATCCTACCACTTTACCAAAACTCTTAATTGTTTCTAGGAGTTTTCTGGTGGAATTTTTAGCATCCCTTATGTAAACTATCATATCATCTGCAAAAAGGGATAGCTTGACTTCCTCTTTTCCATTTAGTATTCCTTTAATTTCCTTTTCTTGCCTCATTGCCCTAGCAAGTGTTTCAAGCACTATATTGAGGAGGAATGGCAACAGGGGGCAATCCTGCCAAGTTCCTAAGTGTAAGGGTAATGCTTCTGACTTTTCTCCATTTAGAATGATGTTGGCTGTGGGTTTCCTGTATATGGCTTTGATTACATTGAGGAATGACCCCTCTAATCCAATTCCCTCTAGAACTTTAAGTATGAAGGGATGCTGAATTTTATCAAAGGCTTTTTCTGCATCAATTGAGATGATCATGTGGTTTTTCTCTTTCAGTCCATTTATGTGTTTTATGATATTTAGTGATTTTTGTATGTTGAACCATCCCTGCATCTCAGATATGAATCCAACTTGGTCATGATGGATGATCTTTGTGTGGTCTGTATGCCATTTGCAATATTTTGTTGAGACTTTCTGCATCTGTGTTCATTAATGAGATGGGTCTATAGTTCTCTTTTTTGGTTGTATCTTTGCCTGGTTTGGTATTAGAGCGATGCTGGCTTCATAGAAACAATTTGGGAGATTTCCCTCTGCTTGTATTATTCTGAACAATTTGAGTAATAATGGTTGTAAGTCTTTTTAAAATGTTTTGTAGAATTCTGCCATGAAACATCTAGGCCTGGGCTTTTTTTTAATTTTTTTTTATTTTTTAGGTCTTTTCAAGACAGGGTCTCCCTGTAGCCCCAGCTGGCCTGGAACTCACTCTGTAGACCAGGCTGGTCTTGAACTCACAAAGATCCGCCTGCCTCTGCCTCCCAAGTGCTAGGATTAAAGGCATGCACCACCACGCCCGGCAAGGCCTGGGCGTTTTTTAGTTGGGAGCTTTCTTATTACACTTCCAATTGCTTCATATATTATGGGTCTGTTTAAGCTGTCAATCTCTTCTTAGTTTAGCTTTGGTGATTCCCAGGATTTCAGATATTCATCCATTTCTCTTGGGTTTTCAAACTTAGTAGAATATAGGTTTTTAAAGTATTCCTCTATGATTGGATCTTTTCTTTGTTTTGATGTTTCCCCTTTCATCATGGATTCTATTGATTTGGAGTTGGTCCTTCTTTATTTTGGTGAACTGGGCTAGAGGTCTGTCTATCCTGTTTATTCTTTCACAGAACCAACTTTTGGCTTCATTGATTTTTTTGTATTGTTTTCTTTGTTTCTATTTCATTGATTTCTACTCTGATTTTTGTTTTTTCTTCCTGTCTGTTGTGTTTAGGTTTCATTTGTTGTTGTCTCTCAAGTGTTTTTAGCTGCAGTGTTAGATCGTTTATTTGTACTTTCTCTTTTTCTAATGTAGGAACCCAAGGCTATAAACTTCCCTCTTAGGACTGCTTTTAAAGTATCCTATAGGTTTTGTTGTGCTGTATTATCATTGTTGTCTAGTTCCAGGAGTGCTTTTATTTCTTTCTTTATTTCTTCCTTGAGCCATTCATTATTCAGGAGTGTGTGGTTTAGTCTCCATGTGTTCTTGTAGATAGTAGGGCTTATCCTGGTGTTGATAGTGAGTTTTATTGCACTGTAGTCTGATAGAGTGCATGAAATTATTTCAATCTTTTTGTATTTGTGGAGGTTTGTTCTGTGTCCCAGTATGTGGTCGATTTTGGAGAATGTTCCATGGGATGCTGAGTAGAAAGTATATTTTCTGTTATTTGGGTAGAATATTTGGTAGATGTCTGTGAAGTCCAGTTGGTGTACTGTATCATTCAGTTCAGATGTCTCTCTGTTTATTCTTTGTCTGGTTGACCTGTCCAAAGGGCTCAGTGGGGTATTGAAGTCCGCTTCTATGAGTATATTGGGGTTAATCTGTGCCTTGATGTCCTGGAAAATTGTCTTTATAAAGTTTGATGCACCAGAGTTTACTGTATATATATTCATGATTATGAAATCTTCATGATTCTTTGTTCCTTTGCTAAAGATGTAATGACCTTCTTCATCCCTTCTGATTTCTTTTACTTTGTCATCTATTTTGTCTGATATTAAAAATAGCAATTCATAGCTTTCTTTTTGTTACCCATTTGTTTGGAAATATTCTTTTCCCTACCTTTCACCTTAAGTTGTTGCCTTTCCTTGAAAGCTTGAGATGATTTTTTCCTTAACATTTTTTTCATTGTTTACTTTTTCCTATTTGTTCTTTCATTGGGTCTTTATGGCAATTTGTGGTATATGTTGCATGTGGTTTCTTTTTGTTTGGATTCTGATGGGGGAATCCACATTTTCTTCACTGTGTTGAAGAGGCGTGCTTTGCTTGCCTCCTTCAGCTGCCTTTTTTTTTTTTTTTTTTTTTTTTTTGGGGGGGGGGGAAAAAGGGGCGGGGGTGTTAAGGCTGGAAATGGTGGGTATAGGTGAAGCGGAAAAGGACTCGTCACGTTCTGTCGAAAAGGTGCTCCAAACACCTGGTAGGGACAGAAGACTCAGTCAGGACCACTTCTGAGCACTGTGCTCACACTACTTCCTGACCAGTCAAGTTTACTCTGGTGGGTGTTGTTTCGAGAGGCTGGTTTTGGAAGAGGGCCAAGTATGTTCTCAGTTTGCTGTTTCAAATTTGTTTGCCTTGCCTTTGCCCCCAGAAGCACGGGTTTTGCACATTGGACACTCCCTCAGCATTTCCAGCTGGCAGGGGAAGGAGGGAATGCTTCAGGTGGCCCTGGGAAATACCAGATCTAAGCTCCCTGCACTCAAGTCTCACAATAGCAACAGGCCCACCTTTTATACCATGCTCACAGGGCAAACTCCCACACCCCAGCAGCTACCCAGACAATATTTCAATGATCCAACAAGCTACCGAAGCGGAACACTGGGGCATGGCCCCGACGGTGGCTTCAGTTGTCCTGGGGAAGCCCACGACCTAAGCTCGTGTACACTCATTACATGTAGATTTTTTAGATGTTCCTCCATCTCTCATGACATTTTCATTTTCTTTTTGCTTTCTAGTTCTTGAACCATTGGATGATTTTTTTTTTCTATTTGTATCTTTTATTAGACAGGGTCCTCCCTGTAGCCCCAAGCTGCCCTGGAACTTTCTCTGTAGACCGGGCTGGCTTGGAACCACAAGATCTGCCTGCCTCTGCCTCCCAATGGGGCTAGAATTAAAGGTGTGTTCCCAGACCATGCCCAGGCTGGTAAAAAAAAAAAAAAACTTTATTTATTTATTGTTCATTTCCGGTTTGTCTATTGTTAAACATTAGCCGCTCCCCAACTCTGGTTTCATTGATGAATTTTTTATTTGTTTTGTCATTCCTGTTCTCTTTCATTCATTTCCCCGCTGCTCTTTCTTTATCTCTCCCATCTGGTCTTTTTTTTTTTTTTTTTTTTTTTTTTTTTTGGGGGGGGGGTAGGGAGAGGAGGGGGGGGAGGGGAAAGGGGGAAAGAAAGGGGGGGGGGAAAGAAGGGGAAAGGGAGGGGGAAAAAGGAAAGGGGGGGGGGGGGGGGGGAAGAAAAGGGGAGAGGGAAGGGGGGGGGGAAAGGAGGGGGGGGGGGGAAAAGAGAAAAAAAAAAAAGGGGGGAAGGGGAGGAAAAAAAGAGGGGAGAGGAGGGAAGAAAAGAAGGAAGAGAGAAGAAAAAAAAAAAAGGAGAAGAGAAAAAAAGGGGAAGGGGGGAAAAGGAAGAAAAAAGGGGAAAAAAAGGGAGGGGAGAGAAGAAGTGAAAAAGGGAAAAAAAAGAAAGGAAAGAAAAAAAGGAGAGGAGGGGAGAAAAGGAAGGGAAAAGAAAAAGAGGAAGGAAAGGGGGAGAAGGGAAAAGGAAAAAAAAAGAAAAAAGCAAGAAAAAAGAAAAAAAGAAAAAGAGGGAGGAAAGGGGAAAGAAAGGGTAAGAAAGGGAGAGATAAAAAGAAAGAAAGAAAAAGGGGGAAAGAGGGGAAGGAACAAGAAAAAAGAGAAAAAAAAAAAAAAAAAAAAAAAAAAAAAAAAACAGGGGGGAAAAAAAAAAGAGAAAGAAAAACAAAGGGAGAGAAAAGGAAAAAGGGAACAAGGAACGGGAGGGGAGGGGAAGGAAAAAGGGAAGGGGAAAAAAAAAAAAAAACAGGAAAAGAAAGGGAGAAAAAAGGGGGGATAAAAAAAAAAAAAAAAAAAATAGAGGGAAAAGAAGAACAGAAGAGAAAGGGGGGAAGACGGAGAAGAAGAGAGAAGAGGGAAAAGAAGGGGAAAGTGAGGGAGGGGAGGAAAAAGGAAAAGAAAAAGGAGAGGGAAAGGAAGAAGGGAAGAGGGAGAGAGGGAAAAAGAAAGAAAAAAAAAAAAAAAAAAAAAAAAAAAAAGGGGGGGGGGAGAGGGGGGAGGGGGAAAAGGGACAGTGGGGAATAGGGGACATGGGGCACAAGGTAGGGAATAAACTAAGACCCCCTAGCCGGTGGTGAAGGGGAAGAGGCGGAAAGAAGACACGGAAGTGCCCAAGAACAGGAAAAGTCCCCTCACATTACCAAGGGAGAACCCGGGAATGCATGAACACCCCGAGGGATGTACAAGTGAACACCAAAGAGGGATTCACTGTGAAAGTGCAGGTGCAAAAAAGCGGAAGAACAAACACGCAGACCATAAAAAAAAGAGGGACAAAGCAACCCACGAGAGAGAAAAAACCGGAGAAGACTCGCCCATGGCGAGTAGCTAAGAGGAGATGTTGACATCAGTGTCTACCAGACCTAATACAAGGCTGGGGTTGGCCCTCCGGGGTTGCAGACACCATCACAACAGGAAAAGATGGGCCTACATCTAAGAAATACAAGGAACACCAGCGACAAGTCAAACCGGCAGGTTAAAAAGTAAAGAAGATGGAGCCAAAATACTATGAGGGTCAAATCAATGAAGCCACTGCACAAGGCAAGAACATTAAATGCAACTCAGAACAAACCAAAGGAACACCAACTGCCAAAGCAAATAAAGAAAAACATAGATGGAAAAGGAGGACACACACCCCTTACCAAGCTCAATATACGAACAACACAAGTAGGAAAGGAAAGAATATTTAAAAACTGTACCAAAAGAAAGAGACATTTCCTATTGTGAATAAACAACCACATAAGAAAAATAAAAGATATAGATAGAAGAAGGTCGAAGGCATCGCGCGTCCAAAGAACCACAAAGCATGAATAGTTAATACATAAGGCAAGAAGTAGCTAATCAAACCGGACACCTCCCGGGGCTCAACTATAAAAAAGAGGAGTCCAGCCAAACACAAGGACCCCAAGACACACATGCAGATCAGCGGACTATCAGTCAACCTTCCCCCTGACAAGAATCAAAAACAAAGGCAAAGAAAGAAGAATCTGAACTGAGGATGACGGAACCAATGACGTCAAAGAGCTAAAATATTACTACCGCAATAAAAAAGATCTGGAGAAACAGCACTGGGATATAAGAAGGAGAAAAATAAAGAAAAAGGACCAAATGTAAAATAACAAAAAGACCAATTTGAAATAATGTTAAGGAACGCTCGCACAACTACATCATAAACGACACATCACACAACCCGAAACCAACATTCAATCCTGAGGACGACACCACACAAACCTCCAGATAATATGGCCTAAAGAAAATAATACAATGAAGCAAACACTCCCTGACCCGACACAACTGAATTAATAGACAGCACAACAAAACCATATAGAGAAACTAAAAAGCATCCCTAAAAGGGACTTTTAATTACATACCCTCGCTAGTTTCCCTACAGTAGATCAAAAGAATAAACGAACCAAGAAACGGGCAAAAACAAATAAAAACACTGCGGAGTCAGAACCACAAACAAGGATACAATAAAACCACAAAAGACAACAGGAACACACAAATCAAGAATACACAATCAGAACAGATGCGAAAACCCAGCCAAATACAAAAAAACAATTCAATCGCACCAAAACTGGTCTCGCATGAAAATCCACTATGAACGCAAAACGACCTCTCCCTGCACACCAAAATAAAAAGAGGACGACCAACGCAATTCATATAACCCATGACAAGAAGATCGAAAACAGAAAAAAAAGAAAACAGATGCCAATCTAGAGATCGTGTCTACAAAAAAACAACCTAGTACTCACGCTGATAGAGCAAAGAAAAGGGACATTATAATAAGAATCACCACCGCTAACGACTAAGGAAGAAGACTGGACACAGAACTAACGCCATAGATGAAAAAGGGGATGGGGCGCCGCACGTAAAACACGAAAGACAAACAGGCCCACCTTGACCGGCGTGTGGTTGAGATTCATGGAGCAGAACTGAGCAGTAAAGGAGATACGGGGAATTCTAAGACACAAACGGCATACACAGAGGGGAATGCAAACTAGCGGCACACAGGACACACTGTCTGAAGCTCAAAAAAATAGAGAAAAAAAAAATAAAAAAAGCGACACTGGTAGTTACATGATAATATCGACAACTGTTTAAAGAATTACTGAAAAACATGATTACCGCATATATAGTTCCGCCGAATAAACACCAACGGCGAATCACGACCCAATTGCCTTGAAATGACAACATCAGATCGATACCCAACCACGCCAAACAGAACACCCCAAAGACACTAGAACCGCATCATCATCTCTGCAGACAGAACTCAAATACATCTCAAAAAACAGCAATGGCCCAAAACAACCCCAGATCGCAGCACACGTCCATAAATCGCGAATTGTCACGGCTAATCCAACAACAGAGTCACGAAGTATAGAAGAGATAAAAAAAGAGGGACAGGAAAGAGGAAACACGGCCGACCATAGATAAAAAAAATGGGTAGAAGCACAGAATACGCTAAAGCTAGAGTGCAGTCAGGTCAGGCCGACAGGTATCCAGACCAGAGAAAGCCCACTCCACCACAGGCACTCGTATACATACATACAAAAGCTCTCGAAAGCATTCAATTACCCAGCACTTACACCTTTCGATTCCACTCGTTACACGACATGCACTCCCAGATAGTGAACACACTCGGACAAAGGCCAGCAGTGAGTCAAGAACAGGATGTACAAAGGGGGGGAAACAAACAAAGGAACACAATACTAGGCAAAGAGACGTCAAACTCTCGCCCTTTTGGGATTGGAGCTGATGATGGTTACCCTTCTTCGCTGCACAGACAGTCACCCTCCGCCCGCAGAGCACCCGAAGCCAAGAAACCCCACAGAAAAAAAGTAACACCAGGGTGGGTAAACTTAGGGTGACTACATATCAACAGAAAAAAAGAAAATCATAACCACCTCGCCCTGTTACAACCTGCAAACCCAATACCCTAGACATGCAGAATTAACCACCTTAACACTCCCCCCTCCGATAATACTGACCCCAATACCAAAAAACAATAAAATACCNCCCCCCCCCATTCCCCCACCCCACCAGAGCTCATGAATTCTGCCAAACATGCTTTTCATCTCTTTCTCAGTGTTTCTCAATATTCTCCATGAGGAAGTTGACTGTTTTGAGCAGAAGTTCACTGTTTCAGTTAGTTCTTCTATGCGGTCCTTTCTGTTGTTGTTGTTGTTGTTGTTGTTGTTTCCAATATGCATCATTCCCAGCTGCTTTGGAAAAAAGCTCAAGGGGCTGTGCACAAGAAATATTTACAGTCTTTGTTTTCTTTAGGTTTTCTACTTCCCTCTGGAGCCTGTCATTTTCATCTTGTAGCTCCTTGGTTCATTGGTCATTTTCTTTTGTCATTTCAGCCTGGGATCTTTTCAGCATTTCCACTTCCTTCCGGAGTTTATTATTTTATCCCTTTAGTTGTTTCCAACATTTGTCATTATCTCCCCTCTAGGTTCTTCTTGAGGTTTTCAACCTCTCCCCTTAGTTCTTTCCACTGTTTGTCATTATCTCCCTCTAGGTCCTTCTTGAGTTTTTCATTCTCTCCTCTTAGTTCTCTAATTTCTTTGAGTGTGTCTATAATTGTTCTTCTAAGGTCGGTGTCCTGGTTTCCTTCCTGGGTGATCTCATTGTAGGGATCTTCTGTAGGGTTGGTAGAGTTCAGTGTGGATTTATTATGAGCTTTTCCCATGTTTTTTTTTTTTTCTTTGTATCTTTGGAATGTGGATTTGTTTGTTTATTTGTTTCTTTGGATTCTGGCACCTCAAAATTGGCTTCACAGACTATAATCACTAATGCTATGCCTACTAGGTCCTCTGCACCACAGCTCCACCAGGTTGACAGAGGAGGGGGTTGTGTTGCTACTTTGGCTTGCACACCACTAGGCCCCCAAGGTTCAAGGCAGTTCCACCTTGACTTACTGTCAAGTCACTGAGTCTGTGCAGCCGTTTGGAGCCCAAACTGGGAGTTCCAGGGATGGGTATTGAGCTCCCCAAGGGTCAAGGCTCTTCTGCCTTGACTTACTGTCAAGTCACTGAGTCTGTGTGCCTGTTCGGAGCCCAAACTGGGAGTTCCAGGGATTGGTATTGAGTCCCCTAAGGGTCAAAGCAGTTCTGCCTTGACTTACCAGCACCTCACTGAGTCTATGTGCCTGTCTGATCTTTTTTTCTTTCATGACTTTTTGGTCCAAGCCCTTAATGCTTTCATACTCACCATTGAAAAGTCATGTGTTATTCTGATATGCCTACATTTATGTAACTTGATCTTTCTCACAGCTTTCAATATATTTTCTTTTCTCTCTACCTTTTGCATTTTGACTATCATATGACATGGGGGTTTATTTTCTGGTCCTGTCTACTTGGTGTTCTCTATGCTCTTGTCCCTTGATGGTATCTCTTTCTTTAGGTGTGGTAAATTTTCTTCTGTGATTTGATTAAAATATTTTCTGTTCCTTTAACCTGAGCTTCTTTTACTTCTTTTATGCTCATTATTCATAGGTTTTGTCTTTTCACAGTGTCCCAGATGTCTTTTACATTACGTTCCTGGGTTACTTTGGATTTGACATTTTCTTTTTTATTATTTATTATTTTTTATGTGTATGAATGTACTGTCTGCATGTAGGTTGGTACACCTGTGTCATGCAATGGCATGGAGGTCAGAGGAGGGTGTTGAATTCCCCTGGAACTGGAGTTAAAGAAGATTCTCAGCCTCCATGTAGGTGCTGGGAATCAAACCTGGTCCTCTGCAAGAGCAATCGGTGCTCTCAACTGCTGAGCCATCTCTCCAGCCCTTGACATTTTCTTTTACTGAGCAATCCAGTTCCCCAAGTTTGTCTTCAGATCTGGTATTCTCTGTTTCAGTTACTCCACTTCCTTTTTGCTTTTTTCCTCTAAGCTTTCTGTTTAAGTTCCTGAGTTTTTATTTCAAGATTTATTTAGTTTGGCTTTTTTTCAGAGTGTATCTCTTTATTGAATTCTAGTTTCATGTTTTGAATGGGTTTAGTTATTTCACTCAGCTGTTCATTTGTGTTTTCCCACTTCATTCAGTCATTTATTCACATCCTCTTTGAATTCCTTGAATATATATTTTTCGTTTCATTCATTGTTTTTATTTTATGTGTATGAGTGTATTGCCTGCATATGTGTAAGTGCTCCTGTGTCATTCAGAGCCACACAGGTCAGAAAAGGGCATCAGATAGCCTGGAACTGGAGTTATGGATGGTTGTCATTTGCAATGTGGGTGCTGGGAACTGAACCCAGGGCTTCTTCAAGAGCAGCCAGTGCTCTTAACCACTGAGCCATCTCCCCAGCCTGAATTCCATGAATACATTTATAATTGTGATTTTGAAGTAATTTTCTTATGCATCCACCTGTTTGTCATTCTCAGGAAATATGTGGGGTCTGCAGTAGGCATATTATTTGGGTTATTCATATTTGAGTTTTTTCATTGAGACTGAGAGATCTGATTTGTGTGGTATTCTTTCTTGGTACAGGTAATCAATCTCATCATTGTTGAATGTTTGTATATTTTTTTGCTGGTCCCCCCAATTTATCAGGTTATGGCCCAAGTAAGCAGTACTTAGTGTTCAGTTTGGGGGCCACTTTATGTTGTTGTGCAAATGGGGTGAAAGAAGTGATCTCAGTTCACCTAGTGATAGGTGAGTTTTCTGAGATTTTAGGATTGCTCCCACAAAATCCTGGATCAGCAGTGTCAGATGGGGACTGCTAGGTGAACAGGTTGGCTGACAGGTCAGGCTAGGAGGTTTGTACATCTGGGGCACACAAAGCTCAGATGACAGGGTACTGGGGAATCTCATGGAATAGAGCTCAGAACTGTAAGTCTGGGACAGGAATGAAGGGTGTGCAGCTCTGGAATGGCAAAGGATGTCGTTAACCAGAGAAAGCCTAAGAGCTAAAATGGCAGGACTCTAGGGAGTCTCAGGAACAAAGCTCAGGATCAACCACAAGTCTTGAGGCAGGGAAAAGATCCTGACTACCCAAGCTGGCCTGAGGGATGAGATGGCCAAGACTAATTGGGTACACAGATCTGGGACATGAAAGGATGCCTGAGACCTGAGGAAGCCTGAGACTAGGATGCTGGGTTGCTAGGGGATCTCAATTCAGTCCATTTTTTAAAGCCCCATCCTTCCCTCTCTAGGATTGCCACAAAACCTTACTCCAAGACAAATCCAAAGCACTAATGTTTAAAGAAATAGAGCTTTGTGCCTAGTACAGGGTGAGGCCACTGAGGAATGAAGATGCTCCAGAGCTCAAGCTGCCCTTGCTTGGCATGAACCTGGATGCAGAAGGTAGGCTTGCCTGCTTGTTTTCTGAGCCACACTCTCTTAAATGAAGCCTCAGTGATCATATTCATACTTGGCACTCCATGAATGAAAGAAGCATTGATTCAACATGCCTAGACAGTTGCAGAAGGAACTCAAACAAGCTAGCTGTGCTAAGCATGCTCGTTTTCATGCCCATTGTTCATAAATATGATGAAGAAATAAAACAACTAACCACAAAAGAAACAGCAAAGGTTAAGGGAACAGAAATAATTCTAAACTTTAAAGACAAGAAATTGAGGTTACCTGTAGAAAACAAGAACATAATGCTAAGAAAAACACACAACCAATGAGGAACAAAGAGCTCACAGAAATTTAAAATGTCAAAAACATCAGACATTTGATAATGGTTCTAAGGGAAAAGTCAAAGAAATCTCAAAAATAACAAATTCAACTTGGAAGAAAAGACATAGGACATCAATTCAAGAGTTGTAACATCTATCTCACAGGAATTTCTAAATTACAGAACAGAGAAAATAACAATAAATTAATGAGAGAAAATTTTCCAAAACTGAAGATGTCTTCCTACTGAATACTTATGGTGTATTGCTTTCAAAACCTACCACTGATATCTCCAAATGTGGGATTTTTGCAATTAAAATTTGTCACACTTTTCTTTTTTTATTTTTTAAATTTTTATTTATTTTTATTTATTTTTATTTATTCTTGTATGTGTATGAATGTATTGTCTGCATATAGGTCTGTGCACCCATGTCATGCAATGCCACGGAGGTCAGAAGAGGGTGTCGGAGTCCCCTGGAACTGGAGTTAAAGACGGTTCTCAGCCGCCATTTGGGTACTGGGGATCGAATCCAGGTCCTCTGCAAGAGCAGTCAGCGCTCTTAACCACTAAGCCATCTCTCCAGCCCAAAATTTGTCACACTGTTCACCAACACTAAACTTATACTTACCTCAAATTTTTCACTGACTCACAGAATGTACAGAAGTGACTTTTGGGTAGCTTCTGAGAATAGGCATAATGAGGCTGTGTACCTCTACCCCTTCCCCCTTCTTTGGAAAGCCAAGTAACACATTTCAAAGGAACTCAGTTAAGTTCATTGATCACCATGCAAAAGAAGAATCTGTGTCGTGCAGCACCTTCCAGTCCATTCCTGCTGTCAACTGAACACAACCCAGTGAAACAACTGCCCAGTTCTCTTACTTAGGTCTTAAATGTACCCCCCCCCAAAGTCCATGTACTGGTGACATGGTCCTCAGCATGACTTAAAGATGACAGAAACTTTAAGAAGTGAGACATAGAGGAAGCATAGGAATGACTTTTCTGAGACTGCTTCCTGCTCTACCTAATCTTGTAGCCAAAATTAATTTTATGTTTTGAGATCATTGAAAACTATCATTCTATCTGCCTTCTTGCTGTGTAATCAGGTTATTTAAATTTGTCTACCTTTATGAAAATAATATAAACAATCTTACTATGCTATAGGCTTCTCTTTTAATTAATTTTATAAGCTAAGCTAAATATATAGGTTTGATTTTCAACTATGTTCCCTATTTCCCCCTCATGACTTTTCCTTGCCCAGGGCCCAAAATTGTGTGTGAGTGTGTGTGTGTGTGTGTGTGTGTGTGTGTGTGTGTGTGTCTGTCTGTCTGTCTGTCTGTCTGTGTATCTGTCCATCTATCTGTCTGTGTGTGCCTGTTTGTGCTGTGAAAAGATCACTGTTGAAAAGCAGCAACAGTGGACATTGGAAACAACAAATTGCCCACAATGTGTTGCAAGCAACATGTGGACTTATGTTGACAACATCTGTTTGTGGTATTTGTATGCTGTTCTGTGTCAGACAAGGCAAACAACTACCCTGTTTAAAATTTTTTCCCTGATAAGATTAAATTCCCTATTACTCTCCCAGATCATGCTAGATTTACTATTTAGGTAAATAGATTATGCGCTTGGTTGGAAGAACCAGAGAAATGAGAAAGGAACAGTTCTGAGAACAAATTGGACTCACTCACTCTTGATTTAAATGACTCTACCAGTTTAGTCTTCCTTGAATTAAAGGTACTTGCTGCATTGGGACATCTGCTTCAAGTGAGGTCTTTAGGTTATTGGAGGCATGCCCTTAGAGGGAATTGTGGTCTCTCTATTTTGCTCCATAATCAGGAGGCAACTGGTGCTGCTTAGCTGCATACTCCCACAATGATGTAGTGCCTTATGTACAAACAACAGACCCAAACCATCATGATCTGATATCTCTGAAACTGAGCGATAATAACCATTTTCTCTTCATAAGTTGATTAGAAGTATTTCTGATAGAAACAGAAATCTGGCTAACATGCATAGCCAATTCTGTTCTATTTCCCCACCAGAAAATCACAGTACTTTCTATTTTTTAGCAATAAAATATTTTAAAATGTTAGCAATATTTCTTTTAAAACTCTTGCTTTTAAAGAAAAGTACTAGATTTTTTTGGAAGGCAAATAATAAGGATAAGAGCCTACAAAATTCCATAAGGAACAATTATGAATAAAAGAATGAGAAACAGAATGATGTTAAACTCTAAAATTTTTTCGAATCTGCAACTCTGTATCTACCTAAAATACCAACCATAAATGGATGCAAAATAGATAAAATTTAGACACAGAACTGATCACAAAATTTGTCAGAATATCTCTAAATATATCACTTAAGGATGTTCTACAGGTGATTAAGAATGTGATTTTTAAAAGAATATGAAATCCAAGGAAAAATAATGCTAAGTCAGAAAACAATGAAAAGAAATTCAAATTGACAGCAATGTACAAACCTATAAAACAATAATTAAAACATAACATGGAGTCACACTTTCCAAATACATCTTCAAAGGGAAAGCAAATTGCTTTAAGAAACAGTTAAAGATCCTTTTTTTTTTTTTTTTTTTTTTTTTTTTNGCCTCTCTTCCTGCAGATATCCCAGTTTGGAGGCAAGGAGCCTTTACCTTTTGTGGGGGCTTGGATCCCCTGGCCAACATCTCCTTGGTAGAATAATCCATTGTTGATGTCAGAGCTCCTGTATTAATATATTTTGTTTAAGTGCATAGCTTAAGGAGACTTTAGCATTATATTTGGTTCTGAATAGAGAATAATCCTTTTCACAGTTTCTATGTCCATTAGTCTTCATTTGATCAACTTGATTGAACATACAAGCCCCCCCTGCTGGATGGTGGGACCCATGAACTGTGTGGGTTTGGGCACAACTGTTAGCAAATTGGTTTTACATGAAGGATGCTTGTACTCACAGATTATCACTTATTGTTAAAAAAATGAAAACAAAACAAAACAAATAAACAGAGAAAGATGCAGAAAAGTTACGGCAGAATGCATGATCTGGGATGGGTAGGGGTGGAGTGAGGGGGAAGGGAAGGGGATATATGCCTGAACTGAATTGGAAAATGATGTATGAAATACACAAAGCATCAATAAAAAAAATTTCAACATCAGGGAAGTACAAATTAAAACCTCAGTAAGTTATCATTTCATTACAATAATAATAGCTTTTATAAAACATTAAAGACAAAACTGCTGTCAAAGATGTGGAGAAAAGATCCCCTAGTGTGCTGGTGGAGAGAACATGAATAAGTACATGGAAAAGAGCACTGAGTATAGGAGATGATATTAGATTGTGTGGAGTTGGGGGTGGCAGGGGGGTGGCGGGGGAGCTTCAGATAGGCGTAGGGATCTAAATACCATAAATAGCAGTGTAAGAAATCTGGAAAAATTCAATAAAATGTTAATAAAATTAAAAAAATGAAAGATATACATTAGTCTTGAGTTTAGATTTTTAAATTATTTATTTATTTATTTATTTATTTATTTATTTTTTTATGTGTATGAATGTACTGTCTGCATGCAGGTCTGTGCATCCGTGTCATGCAATGCCTTGGAGGTCAGAAGAGGGTCTCGGATTCCCCTGGAACTGGAGTTCTCCTGGAATTGGAGTTACAGATGGTTCTTAGCTGCCATGTGGGTGCTGGGGATTGAACCTGGGTCCTCTGCAAAAGCGTCGGTGCTCTTAACCACTAAGCTATATCTCCAGCCCCGAGTTTAGATTTTTATTAGACACAAGAGTGAGCAGAGATATAAAAAGCAATTGATTGACATATCATTTAATTACCTCTTGGCACCATCTATCTGTACATGGAAGGGTAATAAATTCGGTAGAAACTAATCTTTAGTTGAGGAGCAAGAAATATATTGATAGAAAACAGCAAAAATATTCAAGCCAAAGAGAAGGTTTGAAGGAAAAAATGAATGAGGATAGGACAGATAATTGAGAGGCAGGTTAACATTGCCACATTGGTTTGGGGGATGGCTCATATTGGTTGTTAAATTGATAAACATGGCAAGAGGGAACTTCCATTGAAGAATCATCTCCATCAGAATGGCCAATGGGCATATCTGTGGGGCATTTTCTTAATTGTTAATTGATGTGAGGGTCCATCTTACTGTGGATACCAACCCTAGGCAGTGGACCTGGGCTGCACAAGAAAGATAGCCTGGAAACAAGCCAGTAAGAAGTGTTTCTCAGTAGTTTCTGCTTTGAGCCCCTATCTCGAGTTCCTTCCTTGGCCTCTTTTAATGATGGACTGCAACCTGTAAGATGAAATAAACCTTTGCCTCTCCAAGTTGCTTTTGGTCATGGCGTTTATCACAGCAACAGAAAGCAAACTAGGACACTTTTGAATAACATTGAGACCTTACTCAAAGCATCTAACAAGGTTCTTAGATTAAAATGAACCATAACTCAAAGTGAGAAATGTCATTTACAAGTTACAGGCAGTTTTGACTCAGTATTTCCACACATCCTTTCCAGGTAACACCCATTATTAATTTTTTTATGTCTGTGAGCGTATTACCTGCATGTACATAAGTGCACCCATGTCATACCATGCCCATGGAGGTCAGAAAAGGGTGTCGGATCCCCTGGAACTGGACTTGTGGGCAGTTGTTAGCCACTAAGTGGGTGTGGGGAACGAAACCTGGGTCCTCTGCAAGAGCAGACAATGCCATTAACCACTCCACCTTCTCTCCAGCCCGGGTAATACCAATTCTAATAAAAGTTGTTTGTTCCTGCACAGTTGGTGTTCAGTAAGGCAAATATTTTTTTCTTGGTCACCTTGAAATAAAATCTCTCTCATATTGTAAAGTGTGGTTTGAAGTCTACAGCTTGGAATTAATGAGCATGGGAATAAGATGTCCCAACACACACGCTCAGACTACAGCTTTGATCCACAGAAAAGCAACATAAGAAGGCAGCTAATGAAAGGCAGTAGTATCACTGTGTCCAAATCATTTCAGTCACTCCTTGCAGATGCAAGATTCACCAAATAATAATGACCTTTAAGGAAGTCTTATCACCTTATCTATGTTTGCAAAAAGAGACTTTACAAAGTGAAAAAAGGAGAGCTAGAAAGACTGAGAAAAGAGATAGAAAGATTTTAAAAGGAAATGAAAGTAAAAAGGAAAGACAAGACTGATGGAAAGTGAAAGGGAAGAACAAGAAAAAAATGCAGCAGCAAACTACATCTGACTATAAAGTAATGTTGGAGAGGGGGCTGGAAGTGGAGAGGGGGCTGGAAGTAGAGAGCAGCTTGGTGCCCGCCCTGTGCCCTGTGTTACCCTCTTATCCAGGCAGGAGGCTCCATGCTGTGGTTCCTGAGCTGCCCAAAGCCCAGGTCCTCCCCAAACTATTTTGCACTCTGAGGAGCCAAGGAAACAGGGCCAAGTGAATGTGGCTTCCTAGGACCCACATCTCTACTTCTAGACCTTGCTTTGTAACTTCAGACCCTGGAATACACAAATGCTCCCCAAGTGCCCTGGAGACTTCAGAGGTCTGTACACACTTCTTCCCTGGACCACATTCAGAACGTGATTAGCCTAGAACTCCAGTGTTTCCACTTGATGCCAATGAGTGACCAAGGAAAAATCAATTTTAGTGTGGGGATATAGCTAGAATTTGGTAGATTAGTGTTATGGTTTAAATGTCCTCCACAAGCATGTGTTTGAACACATGTTCCTTGATTGGTAGTACTGTTTTGAGAGACTGACAGTGTGGCCTGTTTACAAAATAGAGTATAGCTGGGCAAAGTGGAGCTCTAGGGTGCGCCTTGAGAGCTATAATTTAACCCCAGTTCCAAAGCATCTCTCTGTGGTTCCTGGTTTACAAAGATGCAACAAACTGCTGCAAACTCCCACCAGCCCAAACAGAATCCCAGTTGTTGTGCCTTCCATATTCGGTAGATTCCATCTTTAGATGAGCTAAAGAAAACCTCTCCTGTAAATTGCTTTTTTTAAAATTGCTTGATTACAGCAATGAGAAAGGTAAACATTTCAGAAAGTTGTTATCAAGAAGTGAGAGCTTTCCTGTTGTAAACTTGATGGTGTGGTTTGTAGGCTTTTGGAACTGGTTAGTGAGAATTTTGTGCAAGAGGGGAGCTGCAGGCTAGAGAGGTTCTAGAATGCTGTAAATAGAACTCAGGGAGCTATTCTGGTGGGAGTTTAGAAGGCTATAATGTTGATGGGAAGGCAGACAGTAACTATCTGCTTGGGTGCTTTCAGGAGGAACAGGGCACTGGGCTAGTGGACACTCGTGGGATATGCTGGCAAAGAATCTGCTTCCATTCTAGCCGTGTCCTAAAATGAATTCAAAAGTAATGGACTGATTTATTTGGTGGAAGAAATTTCAAGACAGCATGACATTCAGGCTTCGACATATTTACTGCTCTTGCTTCAGTCTGGTTTATATTGAGAATGGAAGGAAAAGAGTAGAGCTGAGATGTGAAAAAATGCATAGTTTGAGCAGAAAAGCAACATGAGCAAGTTTAAGGCACTGGACACGGCGGGTGCAACGGAGCTGTAGGTGTTAAGGAGACTAGTGCCCCAAATGGCCGCAACCATTCTGTTCACCCCCATACCGCTTACAATCTTGCCACTCCATCATTACAAGTAGAATCTGTGTCCCTTTCCTTGAACCTGAGTGAGGTTTTGTGATTTCTGCAAGAAATGTGTTTACCACAAGATCAGTACCTCGTGTGCTTTTCAAAGATAGAGCATGCAGAACAGATGTTTACACCCTGCCCAACACTTTGCTTTGAACCCCAGTCACCATTATAGGGAAACCAAAGCTAAGTGTGGATGTGGTAACTCACAAGGCCAAGCAAAGGCATATCTGACAGATTCCCTGCCTTAATCCACCATCTTTGAGATGCTGTTTATTTCATACTCAGAAACAGAAAAATAAACCATGAAAGTATGTAATACTTTTTTTTTTTTCATTTTTTGAGACAGGGTCTCCCTGTAGTCCCTGCTGCCCTGGAGCTCACTATGTAGACCAGGTTGGCCTCAAACTCACAGAGATCCGCTTGCCTCTTCTTCCCGGGTGCTAGGATTAAAGGCATGTGCCAGTATGCCTGGCTATGTACTTTTATTTTTTAAATGTTATTATAACATTTATAACTCATTCTCCAGTATTAAAAAGTAATTTAAAGAAAGATTAGGAAACCTCAGGAAATATATCAAAAAAGAACTGAGTCAGAGATTTCTGTATGTATAAACCAACCAAGAGTCTTAACTTTTTAATAACTCTTGAGTTAGTATACAAAGTAGGTATTTCATTACTGCAACTTCATACATATGTATTTATACATATATATATATATATATATATAATTAAAAATTTCAGTATTTCCATCACAGTGGTACACACCTTTAATCCTGGCACTCAGGAGGCAGAGGCAGAGGCAGACCTCTGTGAGTAGAGACCAGTCTGGCTTACATGCAGAGTTCTAGGCCAGCTGGGGCTACAAGGAGACCCTGTCTCAAAAGTAATAAAATAATAATAATAATAATAATAATACTTTAGGTTGTTTTACAATGCCATGGACTAATCAGTTCATTCTTAGAGTAACATTATGGCTAAAAGTATGTAATCCTTGTAAACTACTTTAGTTTCAGAAGAAGTCCTTTTCTATTTCATTCTTATGATAAGGAAACATGAGTCTCAGTACTTAAATCCTCTTTTCTATTTTTCCTCCCTTCAATCTCTTATCATCTCATATAGTAAATATTTTGGGGCTTTTCTCAAGTTTCAAAAAAAAAATCTCTTCTATCCTCAGTCTACATAACTTTTTCTATTGTTTTCAACTTCTTTTTTGCCTCCTAGCCCCTTCTTACTTAAATTGATGTTTGTTGATATTGTACATAGATTCTCTATTTATATATACCATCACTAAATCTTCCTCCATCATCCTCCTACTATAGTCTGTCTCAATGTCGGCTATCTCAACATCGGACCTTATGGTCTTTCTCAACACAGCCAAGAGAAGTAGAAAACAATTTCCAGAGGTATAACATAAACGGCAGAGCTGGAATTCTATTTTGCTGACAGATGGTGAAGATAGGAGAGAAATTGAAGTTCTTCATGAACCAGTCATTTTTCGTGTCAGTTCATTCTAACGGCTGCACACTTTCTGCCCGTCCAATGAAAGTATAAAGCTGCTCTCAGAAAGTCTCTAAACTTGAAGTCCCAAGTAGTAAGAGCTTAATAAATTGAAGACTCTCTTCACTTCTTTTCAAGAACCTCAGAGAGCTTAAAAACTAGCAGATGAGAAAGTTAATGCTACCACTTTTGCACTGCACATTTTTGCTGGAGAGATTTAGGTCGAAAATTTGACCTGAAACACCATGAAATTCCCGCCCCTGAAGTGAGTCCCAAGAAACATCTGGAGTCTTGGGCAATGAATCTCTAAATCTTCATTTCCCCATGTGGTATGCACACAGGTTGCTCATTATGATTTAATCAGCTGTCTTTAGAAAAACAGGCACTTGTGATTCAAACACATTAGAACTGAGAAAGAATGGTGATGTTTTTAGGACTGGCCAGAAGGTCTTCGTATCTTTTCTTTACAGTTCCTCCCCTTGTACCAAGTAAACTTTCCTTCTTTGGGTCAAAAGCACTGTGAGGAAACTAAAAGAGAGTCCAATGCTCTTGTCTCTCATGAATCACCAAGTGACTTGGTTCAACATTAGGTCACTGTGGAACACAGACTGTAATAGAAACACATAAAAGATCCAAACCGGGAGGAGAGGGACACTATTCTGGAATACCGTTGCCAGAGAAACATAAACCCTGTGTGTTTTCACAAGGAAATGAGTCACTTGTTTCTGTTGGCTAAAGCTCTGTTTTCTTTAATTTCATATTTTAGTTTGTCTAATGTATGCTGAAAGAACCCTAGGTTTCCAGTCTTCAGACAGAGATAACTTGATAATTAAAAGCTCAACAGAGGGTTTGGCATGCTAATTAAACAGAATGGGATAAAAGGAACACTCCAGCCAGCAGAAGCACACAGGGAATACAGGGCAAGAGTACTCAAGGCACAATCAGTTCCCCAGAGGAGATGGGAGGCCTGTCTGCACAAAGAGATACAGCAGAAGAGAACAGCAACTTGGAAGGTATTGACTGAGCCGCTTTACTGAAAAAGCACAGCATGCTCAGGCAAGACGGGGATATTCTGACCTGGAAGAGGGAAGCAACTGCCTATGGGCAGCACAAAGTGATGGCGACTGGCCTTAGTAGAATGCCACACATCTGGGAGTAGTATTGGTCCTTCGGAGTTCTACTTAGGGACCTCTTTTCTCCTACTACTGTTTCTTCAAATGAACAGTCACCTTGTACAACTTTGGATGGATTTCCTTGCCTGCTTTTCCTAATGGTTCTTTAAGTAAATAGCATCGCCCACTTATAGTGTAAGAGTCTTGGGACTGGAGAGATGGCTTAACAGGTGAGAGCACTGGCCACGTGCAGATGCTCTGGATTCACTTCCCAGCAGCACCCACATGGTGATTATCTTTCAGAACTCCAGGTCCGGGGATCTGACACCCTCTCTGGCCTCTATGGTGTTCTCAGAGCTGTACCTGTGCACACAGGCAAAGCATTTAGATACACAAAGCAAATAAAATTCTAAAATGTAGTAGTCTCTTCTGCAGTCCTAGAGACCCGCCCTCCACTTCCTGCCTTACTGGAACAGCTGACTCCTAAGCATCACATCTAATGGATTTTTCTTCAGTCCTCTTGCCCTTAGGCCTCCCCGCTGCTGCCCATCACCTGGGCCATCTGCCAGCTTCCCCTCCATCACACTGTTCATTTCCTCTTTACCCTTCCAGCCTTCGATGACCTTAATGCAAGTCTGCTCTCTCTCTCCAATTACATTTGCAACGTTTTTACTTGCTATCCAATGTTCTTCACCATCATAATATTTTTTAAATTTAATTAATTAATTAATTAATTTATGTGTATGAATGTCCTGTCTGCATGTAGGTTTGTGCACCCGTGTCGTGCAATGCCGCGGAGGTCAGAAGAGGGTGTTGGATTCCCCTGGAGCTGGAGTTCTCGTGGAATTGGAGTTACAAACGGTTCTCAGCTGCCATGTGGGTGCTGGGGATCGAACCCAGGTCCTCTGCAAGAGCAGTCAGCGCTCTTAACCGCTAGGCCATCTCTCCAGCCCCAAAGAACTGTGTAGCTCAGGCTGGCCTCGAACTCCAGATCCTCCTGCCTCTGCCTCCTTCAGCAAATCCTACTGGTGTGTGCACCATCACCAGCAACCATTATCATAATATTTTTAAATCATGAAAGATTGCTCCTCTCCAACCAGCATCTCTTCTCGGTCTCCTCGTCTCTTTCAAGGTTGCTAGCACTCTCTGTGCACACAGTTTCAGACCCTGGAAGATCTCTAAGTTCTCCCTTTCTTTCTTCCCTCGTCCTGCACAGCTGATCACTCGCCAAGCTGTGGCGCTTTTGTGTATTATTCTATTTTCTAGCCATGTCTTCTCTGCGTCATAGCCACACCCTTGTCCAGACTCTGGCCTACACTTCACACCTACTTCGTTATGATCACTTTGTATTTGGTCTCTGTCTGCAGTCACTCATGCTGCAATCCATCCTTGTCACTGATGCAGATAGGCTGTGTTTTAAAATTGACTGGGCAGAGTTCATCCTTTCAAAGATTCCTATGGCAGCCTGTGCCTATAATAAGTTCAGGCATAGCGGTGCAGTGTTCAGGCTCTCTCTATTAACATCTCCTCTTTCATCTTGCTGTATCTTCTTTATCTCTTACCAGAAGTCCTCTTCTCTGTGCAGTCTCATTCCCTCTCCTTGCTCTTCCTGCCACTCAAATGATGCCCTGCCTCCTAGAAAGTCCCCCCTCCCATTTGGTTCCAATACTATCTTGTCTCATCTCCCTAACCATCTCCACCCAGTCCTGGCCCGCAGTTACTTTATGCCATATTCCAGATTATATTTATTCAGTTTTATGAGCTTGGATCTTGTGTTCAAGAATTCTTACTGTTCTAGATAAGTGTAGTGCCACGCACCGGTACAAACACTTACTTAAAAGACTGAGGCAAGGAGACTTGCTTGAGACTAAGAGTTCTCAGACGACTTGGGGAACACATTGAGATTCTGCCTCAAAAATAAACTAAGTAAAAGAGGATTCTTAAGTTTCTAAAGATAAGTGTTGTTGGTATAGTCTACAGTCACAGTATTATGGCTATACTATTTCTTGAAGAAATATGGTAATTATCTTAATGTCATCTATAGCTCTTAAGAGTGAATTGAATGCTTTTCATACATTTTAATTACTGTGCTTTCGGGATGTTTATAACTTTATAGACATCATTTGTTCACCTTTCATGCATGTCTGGAAGATTTAAGAATGTTAATTAAATGTCTAATCAATTTGCATCATAATTAACCCCATCCAAGTCCTTCTTTAGCATCCATGTTCTTTCTTTTCTCCTTAGAAGTATTTCTTTCTCCTTTAGGAAGTTTTTCCTCCAACATTTGTGTTCATATTATATAGGCTTTATTTCCAGTTGCTTCTCTCCTTTTTTAAACTATTCAGTTTCTACAGTTCATACTCAAAAGTACAATGTATAAATATAATCTTCTAGCTTTTCTTTTGAATACTTTACAAGAAATAAAATTGCTAGGTCTATGGTAATATACATTTACAAATTTGACTGATAATACCAAACAAATTGTCTTTGTACCACAAAATCCACTAATATCAGTTTCTTCTAAGCATTGTTAATACTGTGTACTGTAAACCTTTTAAGGGTTCTGACAATTTAATAGATGAAAAAATTCATCAAGAATTTTAATCACTTGTATTGAAGTTTAATACAACAAAATCTATCATTTGGGTTTTGACAGATGTATATACTCCTGCAATCAGTACCACAAGCATAGCATAGATCTCCTTGAACATAAGCATCCCTTTTTTCCTTTATATTCAACCCCTGTCACCATCCCTAGGCCTGACAACCACCAGTTGTTTTTAATCACTATAGCTTGGCCACTTATAGAACCTGATTCAAAAGGAATTATGTAGCATACAGTCTTCAGTATGGCATCTTCCCTTGTAAAATGTTTTTGGTCATCTTCTCAACTGATATGTATACTGATTTTTTTTTTAACACTTTTCTTTTTTTTTTTAATTTTATTTATTTTTGTATGTGTATGAATGTACTGTCTGCAGGTAAGTCTGTGCACCCGTGTCATGCAATGCCGCGGAGGTCAGAAGAGGGTCTTGGATTCCCCTGGAACTGGAGTTGCAGACAGTTTTCAGCCGCCATGTGGGTACTGGGGATCGAACCCAGGTCCTCTGCAAGAGCAGTCGGTGCTCTTAACTGCTAGGCTATCTCTCCAGCCCCTTGTATACTGATCTTTAATTTATTTTTGTTATAAAACTGTTAGGATAAACCAAACTTTTTTTTTACATAAGTCCTAGTTGATTGTCATGTGTGACTATATAGTTTGGGGCTACTGAGAAAGAAGTCTGTTTTTATCTAATTTTTGTGTGTAGAATAAGGCAAAAAGTGAATTTTTCCTTTACATCAAGATATTAATTTGTGAAAAGGCCACTTTTGCCATTGAATTACTTTGAAACTGTTGTGAAACAGCACATGATCCTGTCTGTATCTGTCTCTGAATCCTCTTCTGTTCCATGGTCTGCTTGCCTGTCTCTACACCAGCACAGCACTGCTTAATGACAGCAGCTTTATAATCAGTATTAAGGCCAGGTGGGTGAGTCCCACAATTTTATTGCTCTTCAAAGTCATGTTGGTTATTCTAGGAAACATCTATTCCATAGATGTTTTCAAATTAACTTGTCAGTTTTATAAATATACTTGGATTTTCATTGCTTTTTATGATGAAATAAAGATTAATTTGGCAAAAATTGACTTCATAGTATTGTCTCTTCCAAACCATAAACATGGTTTTAAATGGTTTTAAAATTCTTTCAGAAACATTTTATGTATTATTGTACAGATTGTGAACACTTTTAAACAGTTAATCCAAATTATTTCCTAAATTGTGCTTTTATAAATGGTCTCTTTTTTATAATTGTCGATCTTAAATAAATACATTTAACTTTTGTTTATGGCTTTACATCTTGGGTTTTCGCTGAGACCATTCATTAGTTTTCTGTGTATAAGATGCAGTATTTGAAAGCAGATGCTTAATGTCCTCCTTTCCCTGCTTCTCTCCCTCTCTCTGTCCCCACACTGCCAGGACCAGTATCTTCAGTGTGGGAGGAACACAATGACAGGTCTTTTGTTCTGGATTTGAAGGGGAAACCTTTGGCCTTGCATCATTGATTATGACTTAAAATATAGGACTTTTTTTTGGAGGGGGGTGATGTTTCTTATCATATTGAGGACATTTGCTGATATCTTTTCATGCATGTTGAATTTCATCAAATATTTTCCAGGCATCGTCTATTAATACAACTGTGTGTTTCTTCTTCAGTCTACTGACATGAGTTCCATGAACTGATTTTCAAATATTAAAACAAATTTTTATTCTTATTATAAACTGATCTTTTCATATTGTATCATTGTTTTTATTGTTGGAAACAATTTACTGCTTTATATCCATAAGAATTATTGATCTACACTTTTACTCTCTTTTAAGGATTGATATTGGTGTAGCTGTAGCCTTCTTTTCAGGGAAATATGAGTTTTAATCTACTGTCTATAAAATGTTGTATATAATTATTCCTTTCTGTCTGGTTAATTTACCAGTAAAGATTTTTAGACTTACAGTTTGCTCTTTAAATACACTTTCAATTGCTAACTGAATTTCTTGCATAGATTTAGAACTATTTATTTTATCTATTTTAACATATGTGAACTTAGTTAATTGTGTCTTTCATAGAATTTATTCATAATATATATCAAATCAATACCATAACATTGCTCAAAATATTCTCTTATCTTTTTAATACCTGTAGCTTCATTGGTAATCTCATTTCTAAAATAAATTGTTTCTCCCTTTTTCTGATTAATCTAACTAGAAATTTACCAATGTTATTGCTCTTTACAAAGCTTCAACTTTTGATTTCATTTTTTTTCCTGTGTTGTTTTTTTCAGTTTTCTGTGTACTGAGTCGGGTTTGTCTTTATTTTTGATTTCTTATATTTATATTAGGTTTAATTGACTTTTTGCTTTCGTGTGTGTGTGTGTGTGTGTGTGTGTGTGTGTGTGTGTGTAGAATGTACACGTATGCAAGATGTGGACACATAGGCAAAAGCCAGAGGACAACTTTGGATGTCATTCCTCGGGAGCCAACCACCCTGTTTTTTTGAAACAAGGCTTCTCACTAGGACCTGGGGCTCACCAATTAAGCTAGAATGACTGGCGGGTGAACCCCAGTGCTCCTTCTTCTACTTCCTCTTATGCAATTAGAAGCCCACACCATGCCTTGCTCTTTACATGGGTGCTGGCAATCCCCATGCTTGCTTGCATGGCAAGCACTTACCACCCAAGTTATCTCTCTAGCACCTCTAATTTCTTTTTATTTTATTTATTATTTTATGTGTATGAGTGTACTGTCTGCATGTAAGTAGGTGCACCAGTGTTGTGCAATGCTGTGGAGATCAGAAGAGGGTGTCAGATTCCCTGGAACTGGAGTTAAAGACAGTTCTTAGCGGCCATGTGGGTTCTGGGAATCAAACCCGGGTCCTCTGCAAGAGTAGTCAGTGCTCTTAACTGCTGAGCCATCTCTCCAGCCCCTAGCACCTCTAATTTCTTTTTTTTTTTTTAATTTTATTTATTTCTGTATGTGTATGAATGTACTGTCTGCATGCAAGTTTGTGCACCCGTGTTGTGCAATGCCCCGGGGGTCAGAAGAGGGTGTCGGATTCCCCTGGAACTGGAGTTCTCCTGGAACTGGAGTTTCAGACGGTTCTCGGCCGCCATGTGGGTGTTGGGGATCGAACCCGGGTCCTCTGTAAGAGCGGTCGGCGGTCTTAACCGTTAGGCCATCTCTCCAGCCCCACACCTCTAATTTCTTAATATTCAACCAAGGACTGTCTTTCTTTTATTGATATAAATATTTAATGACATAAATCCCTCCTCCCCAGAAAAGATTCATCTTAAAGATTTTGTTAGGAGCTACGTCTGGCAGTACAGGCCTCTAATCCCAGGCACTTGGGGAGGGAAAGGCCGGCCTGGGATATAGAGTGAGTTTAAGGCCAAGCTAGGGATCTTAGTCAGACCCTGAATCGAGATTTAAAAAAAATGTTAAAGGCTGGGGGTGATTGTAGTTTAATCATACAGTGTTTATCCAGCATCAACCAAAGACCTTGCTTCAATCCCCAGGACCATCCCCCCAAAATTATCTTTGTAATTTCTTCTTTGACCAATGCATTGTTTAGAAGTGGGTATTTTATTTTACTTTATTTTATTTTTCAGAGACAGGGTCTCCCCATAGTTCAAATGAGCAGGAAGTGAATGTAGAAGACCTGAATCAGTCTTGAACTCACAGAGATCCACCTGCCTCAGCCTCTCAGGGGCTGGGATTACAGATGCGTGCATCACCACACCCAGCAGGTCTTTTATTTTAATTCAAGTCGAAGACATTACTTGGGGGACTAGGGCTTCAACAGAGGAGTTTGGACCACTCAGCACCAAACACCAAACAGAAAAAAAGTGGTAATGAAGTAAGAAAGGATTTTGTTTTAGTACAGCCAAAGTGGGGAAAGGAAAAGCTGCTCTAGGCCTCTTCCCTCTCTGAGATGCATGGCTGTGGGTTACATGGGAAGGAAGAAAAGGCAGCAAGGAAGCTTCAGGGGGACTGCATAGCCGAGGTCTTGGTCATGTCATAGCTGATCAGTATCTCAGGAATGGTCATACGGAGCACTGCTGGTGATAAACTGCTACTGCCTGAGGAGTAGATTCACCTCTTCTCACAAAGTGCTTATTATTCCGATCTACTATTCCCAGAGTCCATAGTGACCACTGAAGAGAATGACTCAAGAAAAGGACAAGTCAAAGCAAGACGGAGTTGGTTAGGACAATGACTGCATTGTCATTCAGGTTTAGGGAAACAACTGAACATGTCTAGGTATTGTTCCAGGGGTTGATAATCTGTCGATTGGGATGTCACCGCTGAGGGGACCTTGCAGTACTGCATGAAAGCTCCTTCGATGATTAGCATGCTGTTGAGTAGAAATCTGTCCCCAAACTTAAGGTACTAATTGGAAGACAGATGCAATATGAAAGCAGCGATACCAAGATGAGTACCCTAGTTTCAATTGTCCATCAGACATCAGCAGCTCAGTAAAGAGCTGGCATTTAGACCAAAGCAGGCTCTGAATCCTTGTTTATGCTGGCTAATTTTAAAGCATTTATGATTACCCTTATCTTTTTGTTACCAATTTGTAATAATCTTATTTTATTCAGGGATTTAGGTGGCTCTGCCTGTCCAAGTTTGCTGCCTGAATCATCTATCTTTCTTGTGCACTGGTTCCACTCTCTGTAGGAAGCCCTCCTTGACAGACGTCCTACAGCTGGGGCATCTCCAGCATTCTGAGGCCTCCACTTCACCCCACTTTCACAGCTTCAGCACCCCATGTAAGGCCCTCTCAGGAGGACTCCTCGTGAGGGTCTCTGACCCTACCACATGTTGCCCTGTCTCAGAAGCTCTCTGACAGCTCCAAAATCAGTACCATATGGAAAACTGCCAAATTCTGCTCCCAGCCCAGGATGTCTGCCCCCATGGACCACAGTTGCAAATGTCTATGTATGCTGAAGCTGCTCAAGAACTTGCATAGGTAGTTACTTTCCTGGAGAAGGAAACCTTGGGCTCTTTGCTTTCACATTTAGAGCCTTTGGTGGGTGAGGTCTCATCTCTCAAGACACCTCTCCCAGTACTGTTCCAGTGTAGATCAGGAGGCTTCTCTTTAGTGGCACTGATCTCTTTAACAATCACAGCCTCTTACAACACATGCCTTGCTGCAACCTTAAGCTTCCTACTGCCCTTTTCCTCACTAAACTATACATATTTTCTTCTTTCCACCCTACTTGTGGCTCTTTTTCATTGTACATGTTTGTGAGTAATCAGTAATAACACTTCCACAGGCTCAATGTTATATTGCTATTTGATAAAGAAATTAATCTACTACTTTGTAATTCATCCTCATACAGATTCTCAGAACATGGGCAGAATGCAGTCAGATTCTTTGGCAAAATATGACATGAATGACCCTTTAGAGTCTTTGTTTCCCTCTGAAACCTCATGTGTCAGACTTCTACTGTCCACTTTTTTCTAGCATTACCATCTTCACAGTCCCCCTAGAATGGCCCATTAAGTTCTAGTTACAGCATTCAATGACTTTTCCTCCTCAAAGTCCAGATATCATGCACATTTCTTCTATTAAAAAAGCATAAAAGACACATGGACCAATATCAATATCAATGTTTTCATTCCTTGGTACTAATTTCTGTGTTCATTTCTTTTCTGTTGCTTTGATAAAATATCCTAACAAAAACAGCTTAGGGAAGAAAGAGCTTATTTTAGTCTACAATTTCAGAAAGAGTCCATCATGGTGGGGAAAACATGGCAGGGAAGGTGTGGCAGCATGGTGATTACTTTGCATTCAAGAAGAAGAGAGAGAGAACAAGTGGGGCTGGACTACAAAACCTCAAAGCCTGCCCCAGTGACTCACTTCCTCCAGCAAGGCTCCACCTCTAAAAGGTTCCACAACATCCCCAAAATACCACCACCAGCTGCAGACCAAGTGTTCAGACACATGAGCCTATGGAGACATTTCATTTTCAAACCACAATAGTATGTCTGTCTCTGGTTTGGGTTTTTTTTTTTTTTTTCATTTCTCATTTTGACTGATTACAAAATTCTAGATATGAGTTTCTTTTAGTACTTTAAAGGTATCTTTCTACTATCTTCTGGTTGCCTAGCATCTGACAGAATTCTGTTCCTCTGTACATAGTATTTATGTATTGTCTTTCACCTTTTAAGGTTTTCTTGTTAGTAGTTTTCAATGATTTGATTATAATGTGCTTTTTTCTTGTTTTCTTTACAATTATCTCCTAGGTTCTCTAAGTTTCTTGACATTATAGGTTTCTCATTTTCATCAATTGGCAGCTTTTTGAAAAATTTGGACCAGCATTTCTCCACTTATTTCTGTTCTCACTCATTTTTCTGGTAATTAAGTATATATTAGACAATTTAATGGTGCCCCCAAAATCACTGATGATAAATTAATTTTTCAATATATTCCTCTATGTTGTTCAAATTTATTTATCACTTGTTGTCTGATGGACAATTTACTGGCAACCCTACTACATTAGTCAGGGTTCTCTGGTGGAACAGAACTGGTAGAATGAATATAGATTAGTAATAGGGATTGACTATATTGACTTACATAATACCCAGCGGGTAGTCCAACAATGGACTGTCTGCATACTGGGGAGGTTGAAAACCCAGTATCTGTTCAGTCCGTGAAGGAGATTAGGAGGAGTAACTCTGCAGTCCCAATCTGGCACTGAAGGCTTGAAGAATTTCTGGAGAGCCACTGGTCTTCAGTCCATATTGAATGAAGAAGCTGCGTTCTTCTGGCAACAACAAAAATGGATAGACTCACCAGAATTACAGGGAGGCAGGCAAGAAAGCACTGCTTTTATCTTGGATCTTTCTATACTTGGGCTGCTGCCAGGAGGTCCTGCCCATGCTGGAGATAGGTCTTCCCCACCCTTCAGTTAATCTTTCCTGGTAATGCCTTCACAGACCTATCTACCCAGAACCAACACCCTTAGTTGATTCCAGATCCAGTCAAGATGACAATCAAAATTAACTATCACATTTTCTTAGTACATTTTCTACTTCAAGCAATTAAATGAGAGAAGAATCTATTTTGACTCATGGTTTAAGAAGGGATACCATCCATCACAGTGGGGTACCAAGTCATGGTGGCCTAGAGGCAACTGACACATCCTGGTAGCAGTCAGAAAGCAGGGAGCCAGGAATGCTAGTACTCAGTTTGCTTTGTCCTTTATTTTCAGTCCAGCCCTTGGAATGGTGCTGCAGTTTTCAAGATGGGGCTTCCCTCCTTGGTTAATCCTCTCTGGAAATCCCCTCCCAGACATGCCCAGAAGTGTGTTTCATAGGTAACTATAAATCCAGTCAAGTTGGCGATGATGCTTAACCATCACAAGGACCATTTACTTATTTCTTATGGCTCCATTCTTCTCCTAACACTGCCCAAGTTTCAAAGCTTTCTTTCAGATGTGAAGCTCTATTATACCAGCTATGTGTATGTTCTCATAGTCTAGTTCAACATTTCTGTCTCAAGGTACTTACTGACATTTTTATATTTTGCGTATCTGTTAGCTTGGGGAGGACACTGTGATTTTGTTTACTGTTGGCATTCTTTTATTCCTCTAAATAGTGTTTGATTTTCTTTTTAAATATGTACAATTGAGTAATTTGAAGGCAGTTGAATTATTTCAAGACTTGGTTTTACACTTCCTCAGGATACATCAAGGCAAACTTTAGGGCCAACCTTGCCCTACTTATTATTATTCTACTCAAATCCACACAGGCAGATGTGAGCACAAGCTATTCCCAGCCCTGTGTGAAGCCCTGGATATATCTGTTTACTAATTTCCAGAAGTTTTGAACCCAGCCTCAGTAGCTTCCTCTCAGGAACCTCCAGACTAGTAACTAGTGAAAGACTCAGGGTGTCCTGTGTACTCTCATAGCCTCTCTCTTTCGTTCTCTGAGTCATTTCCTCTTCTCCAGGCTCTGCCCTATAAACTCCCACCCTGAGCTCCTACCTGGGAATCCTTCTGTTTGTAGGACAGCCTAACTCTACTGGGCTCCTTGCACTGGAAGCCTAGAAAATGTCTCCAGGCCCACTAAGTAAGTGCATTTAAAACTTGATGCCTTCCTTCCTTCCTTCCTTCCTTCCTTCCTTCCTTCCTTCCTTCCTTCCTTCCTTCCTTCCCTCATTCTCTCTCTCTCTCTCTCTCTCTCTCTCTCTCATTCTATTTTTTATTTTCCTCAAAGATACGATACCTGGGTTGCTTATTGTCCAATTACTGTAAATCTTTATCTCATATATTTTGTCTAGGTTTTTTTTTCATTTTTTTAAATAAAAAAAAATGTGTTCCTTTTTACTGTCATGGCAAATATCAAAATTCCCTATCAGGTTTTGTTTGTTATTGTTTCTTTGTTGTTGTTAGTCTTTTTGAGATAGGGTCTCCCTGTAGCTACAACTGGCTTGAAATTCACTATGTAGGCCAGGTTGGCCTTATTCTCAGAGAGATCCACTTGCCTCTGCCTCCTGAGTTCTGGAATGAAAGGCCTGTGCCACCATTCCTGGCTTTCTATCAGTTTTCCTTAAATATGTATTTCACCTGTGAGTGTTTTTGCCTGCATGTGTGTAAGTGCACCTGTGCATGCAATGTCTGTGGATGCCAGAAGAGGGTGTTGGATCCCCTAGAAATGGATTTAACAATGGTTGTTAGCCAGACAGTTTTGCTGGGAATAGAACCTGCATCCTATGCAAGAGCAGCCAGTGCGCTTAACCATTAAGACATCTCTCCAGCCCTGTTTCTAATATGTTTTTTAAATTAATTTTTGTTGAGTTTTTATCAATTTTATACAATATATTTTGATCACATTTAGATTCCCCTCCTATATCTACAGTCCCCTTTTCTAAAACCTAACCTAATTTCTGAATTTATATGTATATGTACTTGATGGACAAGAAACTGATATATATATATATATATATATATGTCATATATATATGCCTATAGATTCAAGTTTATGTCTTCAAATGCCTTCAGTGTGGATTCATCCACTGGAGAGTCCTTAACCTACAAAGAGTCTCACCCTTAAACAAGACTGAATCTCCTCTTTCTAGCAGTCAATTATTGCGTAGGGTTTCTTACCCATTTCTTCATGTCTATGCTGAGATTTTTTTTTCTGGTTTGAGGTTATTTGAGACTTACCTATGCTGTCACCCTTGCTTTGAATTATTATGAGTAACTGACTGACTGAATGGCTGTAAAACTTTTTCCTTGTGGTCATCTACCCCCTCTGGCTCTTAAAATCTTTCTTCTCCCTCTTCTGCAATGATCCCTAAGCCTTGGGAGGCAGAGGTATTTTACTCAGGGGTAAACACTCTGCAGCTTCTTATTATCTGCACGTTGGCCAGTTGTGGCTGTGTTAATAACCATCTGCTGCATAAGGAAGCTCCTCTGGTAGGAGTTGAAAGATGCATTACTCTATGTGTATAACACTAAGTCATTAGAAATCACTTTAATACCATATCTGTGTGGCAGAATGGTTGTATTAGTCTTTTTCCCATGGCCTGTGGGCTGCCTAGCTTTAGGTTCCTAAGTCTGATATCGGCATCAGCTACAGTCTCCATCCTATGAACCAAACCTTATATCCAATTAAAAAGTAGTTGTTTACTCCAATATCATTCATGCCACCATTGAATGGGTGGGCATATCTTGTCAGGCCAGTTGTAGCTCACAGGATTCACAGCTCGGTAAGGTTCCTGCTAGAGTTTCTCTTTGGGGAGCTTGCATAGCACCCTCCAGCACTGTGAAAGGTAGACAGTAGAAATGAGGCTTCAAAGTCAACACCAGCTTGATTTTTCTTTGCTTGTTGTATAGTTCGTGTATGTGAGTGTTTTACCATAAATTTCTAGTGAGTAACCAAGAGCAAGGGCAATGGTCAGTACTGTTTGAGGGTGTATGGCACCCCTGGTCAACAGCTTCAAAAGAAGGAGTCCATTTTGGGAACTGGGCTTTTACTTTGCAAGCTTCTAGTAGAGCGATGTCCACCTGTTACAAGGTACTTCTTTTAGCCTCTTTTTATAACCTATATGTATATACTTCATGTAGCTTCTATAGTGGCAGTTTCCATATGTCTTTCTCTAAAGACTTTTAGTTTTACTTATCCTTCCTTTGCCCTGCCCTCCCATTCCTCGCCTCCTTTAACCCTTCCTATTCTATTATTCCTCTTTCCCCGCTTATATTATTGCATTCTACCTACCCTCCCAGAAAGCCTTCCCCCAACACATGCCCAATAATTCATTTCTTGACTTCTCTGGATTTTGAAATTGGAACATGCATATCTAAGATCTCACGGTTTTTATATGCATTTTTCCAGTAAGAGTGAGGTGGAGTGCTTCCCTTCAGGGTTTGAGGAAAGGGTCAGCACTTCTGCCTCTCTGTGAATGTGTTCACTTCATCCACCCATTTGTGTTGTTGTTGGGTCTTTCATTGTTCTCAACAGTATCATTTAATTCTAGAATTCTACTCTACTGATTCTTAATTTTGGTTGATAGCCTTAGCCTTTAATACCTAAGATATCTTTCCAGCCTTCCAATAATTCTTTATAGTTCTAAAAATATTTATTCATATTTCAACAGTTCTTCCTAAAATAATGTTCAGCGCTATTCTACTGGTATCTTAAAGGTTCTTAATCTAACTTTTATATTTGCAAATTTCTCTATGTCCTGTGCAAACATTAAATAAACATGTCTTCAGTATTCAGATCCCACATATAATAACTCTAGGGTAAATCAATAAACCAAAAAGATACTTTTTATATTTTCCAAAAAAATTTTATCATACAGGAGGCGGATTTCTGTGAGGTCAAGACCAGCTGGTCTACATAGAGGTTCTAATCCAGCTAGGGCTGCTTAGTGAGGAAACCCACAAGACTGTGTTCCCCTAGGCTTTCCTTAGGCTGCATTCTACCGAGACTGCCAGGGAGCATGAGACTAGCTGGGATGGAGTCTATTACAGAGTTCCAGAACAGAACAAATGTAGAGGATAAGTGTCTGTGAGACACTTAACCCTAATTGACCTCTACACATATGATGAACGCACCTCTCAATTCTCACAAGAGAAGTGTCCTTGTGCAGCAGATGGTGATTGGCAAAGAAACCCACAATTGGACAATGTGTAGAGAATAAGAGGCTGCAGAGTGCCTAGCTCTGATAAGGACCTCTGCATCCCAAGGCTCAGAGATCACTATGGTCAAGGGAGCAGAAATATTATAAAACTAAAGAAGGGATGGGGCTAGAGAGATGGCTCAGTGGTTAAGAGCACCAACTGCTCTAACAGAAGACCCAGGTTTGATTCCCAGCACCCACATGGCGGCTAAGAACTGTTTTTAAGATGGGTGTGGTGGTGCATGCCTTTAATCCCAGCACTCAGGAGGCAGAGGCAGGCAGATCTCTGTAAGTTCAAGGCCAGCCTGATTTACAGAGTGAGCTCCAGGCCAGCTGGGACTAAACGGAGACCCTGTCTCAAAAAAATAATAAATAGATAAATTAAAAAAAAAAAAAACTAAAGGGGTAGATGGCCACGAGGAAACAGCCTACCAGTCAGCTGGTCAGTTACTCATATGAACTCACAGCATTGGTGACAGCGTGCACAAGTTCTGTACAAGCTCGAATCAGACAAAATCCCAGCATCGACATGGGGAAGTAGATGAGAAATCCCAATCCAACCTAAGGAATTTTTGGCAATTGATGCCTGCCTCTTACAGGACAATGCTCTTGGTAGGCTAACCAGAATCCAGTGATGGACCCACATTGAAGGACATTTAGGGACACAAATCAGACTCTATAGGCCATATTATATACATAAGAAAAGTATATTAAATTGGATGGGGCCAGTGGGAGAACATGCAGAGAGGAGAGGGGGTCTAATAACCATCAGACTCTATTGTATGAAAATTGTAAGAATTCGGGGCTGGAGAGATGGCCTAGTGGTTAAGAGCGCCGACTGCTCTTGCAGAGGATCCAGGTTCAATTCCCAGCACCCACATGGCGGCTGAGAACCATCTTTAACTCCAGTTCCAGGGAAATCCGACACCCTCTTCTGACCTCCGAGGCATTGCATGACAAGGGTGCTCAGACCTGCATGCAGACAGTACATTCATACACATAAAAAAAGAAATAAAATTAAAAAAAAGAAAATTGTAAGAATTCAATAAAAATATTTCAAAAAACAAAAATAGATTTTTGTTTTTTGAAATATTTTTATTGAATAATATAATAACACAGAGAAAAATTATGATGTATATATATACTTATATACATAGTTTAGTGGAGGTGAGGTTAATAAACCAAAATTATAACATGAATTAAGATTACTCATGAAATTCTTCCCAGAAAATATTAATCTGGAAAAAAATGTTGAACAAAATTATAAATTCTAAATATTTTGGGAGAAAGCCAGCAAGGTGAGTTTTCCAAGATCAATTGAAAACTAAAAGACTATGAACTAAAATGGAACAAGAAAGAAATAAGCCACAGAGGTGAGCAATGTGGCTCTACTTCCATGCAGACCCTACTTACATCCTGTCCATTAGGAGACAGTAAAGATCCTGGGAAACAAAGTCCAAATTCACAGAAGCCTAGGGGAGCTGGTTGCGGAGACTTGAAGCAAACATGGCGCTGCCGCATGATTAGATGAGGATTAGATTCCCTAATTTAGCTATTTATTAATATCTCCATGGATACTGATGTAGTCTTAGGGTACTGTAAGCTCACTGCTGTCATGTTTAATTGAAGGACCCTGAGGATATAACTGAAAAAGCATGAGGACTCATTAACAGGTTTAGCTGCTATTCAGCCTTTGCATAAAATTCTGTTCCTTCTTGCTAGAGCCTGCTAGGATTCTTCCCCACAGCCTCCATCTCCTAATTCTATGCTTATCAGCATTTCCCTGGCTGCCTGGCCACAGTAAACCTGATGCCCTCTCCTAAGCAAGCAGTCCCCGGAAGTCCTGGGGAGGATGAACCTGCCAAATCACACTTGCTGACCATTCATTGCATTTATAGAAGATAGCAGATACCTCTTACGGGCATTTTCTGACTGGTTAGTGGCCTTGTTTTTCATTTGTATTTTCCTGATCTTAACTCTATAGGAACCCTACCATTAAACCACTTATTTTTCCCTCATTAGTGGCTCAATCCCCTAAAACCTTATTAGTGGGAAGGAAAGATATTACTTCTTGAAGCGCATCGCTTACTCATAAATTGGCCAGAAGACCTGAGGTCCCAACTAGTTCAACACAAAAGGTTAATCAAGTAGATAAATATGTCTTTCATCAAAAGGGTGAAGAAGGGTGAGTACCAATATCAGGTTAGAAATTTTCAGAAGAATTTGCAAATTAACGAAAGTGATTAAGGAATGGAGAGTACGCCCATCAAACATATGAAAATAAGAAGAAAAAGTGCCAAGTATAGCTTTATATACCTGTATCCCGAGCACTTGGGAGCCTGAGGCAAGAAGATTAAATCCAGGAGTTTGAAACTAGCCTGGGCAACATAGCAAGACATCATATAAAACAACTTTATATAGTTGCTGGTTGTGGTGGCACACATTTTTTAATCCCAGCACCCAGGAGGCAGAGGCAGGTGGATCTCTGTGAAACTGAGTCCAGCTTGGTCTACATGTTGAGAATCTCATCTGCTGGGGCTACAGGAGGACACTGTCTCAAAAAAAATTAATTCTTTTATTGCTTTGGGAAAAAGCATGGACACAACAAATCAGTTGTAATATTAATTTAAATGTATATAATAAAGGCAAACATTTCTGTTATAATACAGAATAAGACCAGGTTTTTCTTCTTAAAGATAAGGTACTCTTTGGCATTGAAAAAAAATCTGAACACTATGCTTGCATTAGTTATTTCTCCCATCACTGTGACCAAAATAAGAGACAGAAACATCTTAAGGATATAAAGGTTTAGTTGTGCTCCATCTCACATTTGGAGAGGGACGCTTTACATTCAAACCACAATGCTGTTGATAAGAAACATACTATCAGTAATGGGGGTTTTTAAAAAGGGTCATGTTATGGGGCATTTTAACTTTCTACTTGACCCAATCTAGAATCATCTGGTAAAGAATCTCGAACAGGAGTTCTCTAGATCAGGTTGGCCTATGAGTACGTTGGGGTGATAGAAGGGAACCATTCTAACTGGGTAAAGCGAGGTGGGAAGACCCACACTGAACACGGGTGATACTATTTCATGAACTGAACTGAATGGAAAGCAGAGACCTCGCTGAGTGCAGCATGGCCGCATTCTTTGCTCTCTGTCCCTGATTGTAGATGCAGTGTGACCAGCTCCCTCAAGCTCCTGCCACCATGACTTCATCCAGTGTCTGTAGCCTGGAGCCATGAGCAATAATAAACCCTTTACACCTTAAATTGCTTTTGTCAGGGTATTTTCTCATAACAAATAGAAAGAAACTAAGACAAGCTAAGAGCAAAATAGAGGATAAAATAACACAGAACAACCATAAACAAAAATAAGCAATAAGGAGCATAAGCTAACAGTCCTTAAATGACAAACACAAATGACCAATAAACAGGGAAAAAAGTGTTCAACTAATAACCATCCCAGAAATGCAACTCAAAACTATATTGAGAATCCATCTCACCCCAGTTAGAAGGTCAGTCCCTAAGAAAACAAATAACAACAAATGCTGACAAAGATACAGACAGAAAGGAGCCTTTTTACTGTGCTGGTGGAAATATGAATTCATTGGGTCACTATGCAAACTAATATGGAGGTTTCTCAAAAAAAAATAAACATAGATTTTCCATATGACCCAGTTATACCACTCTTGAGTACTTACCCCAAAACTCCAAGTCAACATATCATAGAAATATTTGCACACCAATATTTATTGCAACACTACTCACAATAGTTTAAATTATGAACCAACTCATACTGGTATCCAATAAGAGGAACAGATCAAGAAAGCATTCTATACATACACAATGGAATTTTTTCAGCCATAAAGAAGAATGAAGTTATGCCATTTCTAGGAAAAGAGATACAACTAGAGACAATTGTATTACATAGATTCAGTGAATCTCATATTCTCTTTTTGTGGTTCCTAGGTTTTATAGAGATTCATAAAAATCATGTATGTATATATAAATGAAAGTAGAAGTGAAAGTGTCTAGGGGAACAAGGAGCCTAACAGAAAGAGGAGAATAAACAGCATGCAGGGGGAATGTGTTCAAAATACAGTAGTGGCAAACAAAAATAAATTTAAAATTGTTTCAAAATAGAATACATGATAAAGAGAAAAGATGATGATAAACACCACGAGTCATAAGATAAAAGTATTTTCTTTCAAATAAGACATTTATAGATCTATATGTTAAAAATGACATATGACAAGAAAAAAATTTGGGGGGGTATTTTTTAAGTCCCAGCTGGTCTGGAGCTCACTCTGTAGTCCAGGCTGGCCTTGAACTCACAGAGATCCACCTGCCTCTGCCTCCCCAGTGCTAGGATTAAAGGCATGCACCACCACGCCCCACATAACAAGAAAAATCTTTAGAAATGTAAAGAAAAGTAATATAATTACAGTCAGCAATTTTAAAGTATTTTATTTTATTTTGGGGGTTTAGCTCAGTGGAGAGAATTGCCTAACATGTATAAGACCCTGAATTTGATCTCTACCAAAAATCAATCAATCATTGAAGTATTTATTTCAAAAGTGAGCTAATAAGTAGAGCTAAGAAAATAAGAATGAAATAGTATAATAAAGTCATAATACCGTAAGTAGAGATGCTTCAAGTACAGAATATCCTTATCCCTGCTTCAAGCCCACATCACATTTACAAAATCAATTATGCACTGGTTGCAAAAAAATGCCCCTAGCAAAAGTAGAGATTTTTATAGGCCACTTTCTATAATTATAATCCAATAAAATTAGAATGAGTCATAAATATACTCAAGGAATTCTACCTACATGAAAATTAAGACTGGCATTCCTAAATAACCCTTAGAAATGAAAGTGACTCCCAAATGTGTGACATGTACAGGGCTTTCTGTAAGGAGACTAGAAGGCACCCTGCATTCACAACCATCATTTTCATGGTTAGCAGAGCAGTTATACTTATCCTACATTCTAGGTGTGTGTCTGGGATTGATATTTACCTATTTATATCATTGATTTATTCTCTTTTAAAGTAAACCGATAATTCAATAACAAAATTTCCCATTTATCTTCTTATTTTATGTATATAAATGTTTTGTAGCTGTGTGCATAGGTACACATGTGGGCAGTGCCTGCAGAGGCCAAAAAAGGGTGTCAGAATCCTTGGAACTAGAGTTATAGGTGGTTGTTAGCCATCATGTGGGTGCTGGAAACTGAATCCAGGTCCTCTGCAAGAGCAGTCAGTGCTATTGGTCACTAAGCCATCTCTCCAGGGACTCAATTAAAAAAAAATAGAGAGCACAAAGTTTGTTTTTATATTTTCAAATATGTAGTTTAACATTGTTTTGTGATTAAGGTGTTCATATATCCTCATACCAGAGTTAGTCATATATTTTGGATATGTCACAGCTAGTCATATATATAACATTAGCTGCTATTCTTTTCATTTTGACTTTCTACCTGCTCATCTTAATAGAAAATGCCCACTGCCGCACACACCATGGGTTCCTTTCTCTGACGTGTGTCCTCTCCACAGACCCAGCTCCCCTCGCTTTCAAAGGCTGTTGCAGCTGGAACTCAGATGCTGCTGGAAGCTGGACAATTCTGAAACCAGTCAGAACTCTCCAAGTAGCACTTGCCTTTAGGTTCTGCCTTTCTGGATGGACAGACCAGGCATGTCCTCCACCCTGCCCTCCACAGGGATTACATACGACCCTTCTTTCTGGCTGCCTGGGGACCGATAAGAATGTGCACATGGTTGGTTCGAAGGTTCAAATGCCTGTTCAAAGTCCCCAAATAATATCATTAGTATATCTGAGAAATTTACATTCTAGTGGGGGAGCTGAAAATAAGCACATAAAGAAATAATACAATAACAAGGTAGGAATAAATGCTATGGAAAATACAGAACAGGGCAAATCAGTCAGGATCCAGTCAGGAAAAGAGTGGTCCAATAAGCAGCCACCCAGAATGGAAGATGGGGTCATTATAGCAATGTTAGAAAACCCCAAAGAGAAAACAGATGATAATAAGGCAAACTGGAGAGGTGGCCATTGCTTCTGTAGAACCGGGACTGCTGAAGCCCCGAAGCCAAGACCACTTTGAAGATGCTGGACACTGTGGAGTAGTGAGGACATTTCTGATACCACCCAAAATGGAGCAAAGGGGACAAATCTGTGTTCCCTCTACTCCCCATCCTAAACTTTCACCAAAGAGTGATGTCTCTCATTGAAAAAAGTTAACTGGAAGCCGATTGGCAGAAGAGGCTGTGAGGTGTAATTTGCAAGAAATCTGTGCAATATAGAGAGGGCAGCGGAAGGTGGGGTTTGGGTGTGAGAGTGAAGATACCAAATCTAGCTCATTCAGAAACACAGAGTAACTTGGAATGGGTGGGGCCCATTTCAGAGAGGGTGGTTAGGAAAGATCTGTGAGGGGATGACAGGGGAGCAGACACCTGAATGGAGTGAAGGGCTGAGTCTCGAAGCTTCGGGAACAGCGCAGAGGGAAGAGACCGGTGCACACGCACTGAGAAAGAAACTGGCTGGCCTGTTCAAGAAGCAGGGAGGCTGGGGTGGGCGGAGCTCATGTGTACAAAGGGTGAAACAGCACAGAAGGAGGTCAGAGAGATAGAAGAGGACAGGGAATGAGAGCATGCTGAGGCACAGTCAGGGACCTCGAGTCCAAGCTAAAGGCAACAGAAATGACAGGCTGTTCTTTGTGACCAAGTCCTGTAAAATGGCTGGGTGTGGTGGTACACATCTTTAATACCAGCATTGGGAGGCAGAGCATGGATCTCTGTGAATTCAAGGCCAATTTGGTTTACATAGAGAGTTCCAGAACAGTCAGTGTTACACAGTAAGACCCTGTTTTAGAAAAACAAGTGATGCAAAATGCCCAGGATTTTAGGATTCCACTCATCTTGAAGATACAGATGCCTTTTCCTGCTGACCATGCTCATGCTCTGAGTCTGTTCTTCCTGGCTCTGGGATGTCCATCACAGAGCCAAAGCTCAGACCAGTCCGCCAGCAAGCACTCACATTTAGTGATGGGAAGATAACTCATAACAGCTTGTCTGTAATAGACTGCACCTTGTTGATTTCAAGGTGATCGTCCACTCCTAATCACCAAGCCAGCATTAAGTACACTACATTATCCCAGGGTCTAACCTTCGATATGTAGAAATAAAGTCATTTTAAAAGAAAACTCCTTATAGGTTGATTTTTTCCATTGTCTTGAGACGGTTTCATATTAGTTCCAGGCTGGCCGTTGAACTCACAGAGATCCACCTGCTCTGCCTCCCCAGTGCTATGGATTAAAGGCATGAGCACCACCACGCCCCACATAACAAGAAAATCTTTAGAAATGTAAAGAAAAGTAATATAATAGAGTCAGCAATTTTTAAAGTTTGTTTATTTTATTTGGGGTTTAGCTCAGTGGAGAGAATTGCCTAACATGTATAAGGCCCTGAATTTGATCTCTAACCAAAATCAATCAATCATTGAAGTATTTATTTCAAAAGTGAGCTAATAAGTAAGAGCTAAGAAAATAAGAATGAATAGTTGTAATAAAGTCATAATACGTAAGTAGAGATGCTTCAAGTACAAATATCCTTACCCCTGCTTCAAGCCCACATCATATCAAAAACAATTATGCATGGTTGCAAAAAAATGCCCCAAGCAAAAGTAGAGATTTTTATAGGCCACTTCTATAATATAATCCAAATAAATAGAATTAGTCAAAATAACTCAAGGAATTCTACCTCATGAAAATTAAGACTGGCATTCCTAAATAACCCTTAGAAATGAAAGTGACTCCCAAATGTGTGACATGTACAGGGCTTTCTGTAAGGAGACTAGAAGGCACCCTGCATTCACAACCATCATTTTCATGGTTAGCAGAGCAGTTATACTTATCCTACATTCTAGGTGTGTGTCTGGGATTGATATTTACCTATTTATATCATTGATTTATTCTCTTTTAAAGTAAACCGATAATTCAATAATCAAAATTTCCCATTTATCTTATTTATGTATTAAATGTTTTTGTAGCTGTGTGAATAGGACACGTGTGGGCAGTGCCTGCAGGGCCAAAAAAGGGTGTCAGAATCCTTGGAACTAGAGTTATAGGTGGTTGTAAGCCATCATGTGGGTGCTGGAAATTGAATCCAGGTCCTCTGCAAAGCAGTCAGTGCTATGGTCACTAAGAGCCATCTCTCCAGGGACTCAATTAAAAAAAAATAGAGAGCAAACAAGTTTGTTTTTATATTTTCAAATATGAGTTTAACATGTTTTTTGTGATTAAGGGTTTCATATATCCTCAACCAGAGTTAGTCATATATTTTGGATATGTCACAGCTAGTCATATATATAACATTAGCTGCTATTCTTTTCATTTTGACTTTCTACCTGCTCATCTTAATAGAAAATGCCCACTGCCGCACACACCATGGGTTCCTTTCTCTGACGTGTGTCCTCTCCACAGACCCAGCTCCCCTCGCTTTCAAAGGCTGTTGCAGCTGGAACTCAGATGCTGCTGGAAGCTGACAATTCTGAAACCAGTCAAACCTCCAAGTAGCACTTGCCTTTAGGTTCTGCCTTTCTGGATGGACAGACCAGGCATGTCCTCCACCCTGCCCTCCACAGGGATTACATACGACCCTTCTCTGGCTGCCTGGGGACCGAAGAAGGTGCACATGGTTGGTTCGAAGTTCAAATGCTGTTCAAAGTCCCCAAATAGATCATTAGTATTCTGAGAAATTTACATTCTAGTGGGGGAGCTGAAATAAGCACATAAAGAAATAATACAATAACAAGGTAGGAATAAATGCTATGGAAAATACAGAACAGGGCAAATCAGTCAGGATCCAGTCAGGAAAAGAGTGGTCCAATAAGCAGCCACCCAGAATGGAAGATGGGGTCATTATAGCAATGTTAGAAAACCCCAAAGAGAAAACAGATGATAATAAGGCAAACTGGAGAGGTGGCCATTGCTTCTGTAGAACCGGGACTGCTGAAGCCCCGAAGCCAAGACCACTTTGAAGATGCTGGACACTGTGGAGTAGTGAGGACATTTCTGATACCACCCAAAATGGAGCAAAGGGGACAAATCTGTGTTCCCTCTACTCCCCATCCTAAACTTTCACCAAAGAGTGATGTCTCTCATTGAAAAAAGTTAACTGGAAGCCGATTGGCAGAAGAGGCTGTGAGGTGTAATTTGCAAGAAATCTGTGCATATAGAGAGGGCAGCGGAAGGTGGGGTTTGGGTGTGAGAGTGAAGATACCAAATCTAGCTCATTCAGAAACACAGAGTAACTTGGAATGGGTGGGGCCCATTTCAGAGAGGGTGGTTAGGAAAGATCTGTGAGGGGATGACAGGGGAGCAGACACCTGAATGGAGTGAAGGGCTGAGTCTCGAAGCTTCGGGAACAGCGCAGAGGGAAGAGACCGGTGCACACGCACTGAGAAAGAAACTGGCTGGGCCTGTTCAAGAAGCAGTGGAGGCTGGGTGGGCGGAGCTCAGTGTACAAAGGGTGAAACAGCACAGAAGGAGGTCAGAGAGATAGAAGAGGACAGGGAATGAGAGCATGCTGAGGCACAGTCAGGGACCTCGAGTCCAAGCTAAAGGCAACGAGAAATGACAGGCTGTTCTTTGTGACCAAGTCCTGTAAAATGGCTGGGTGTGGTGGTACACATCTTTAATCCCAGCATTTGGGAGGCAGAGGCATGTGGATCTCTGTGAATTCAAGGCCAATTTGGTTTACATAGAGAGTTCCAGAACAGTCAGTGTTACACAGTAAGACCCTGTTTTAGAAAAACAAGTGATGCAAAATGCCCAGGATTTTAGGATTCCACTCATCTTGAAGATACAGATGCCTTTTCCTGCTGACCATGCTCATGCTCTGAGTCTGTTCTTCCTGGCTCTGGGATGTCCATCACAGAGCCAAAGCTCAGACCAGTCTCGCCACAAGCACTCACATTTAGTGATGGGAAGATAACTCATAACAGCTTGTCTGTAATAGACTTGCACCTTGTTGATTCAGGGTGATCGTCCATCCTAATCACCAAGCCAGCATTAAGTACACTACAGTTATCCCAGGTTAACCTTCGATATGTAGAAATAAAAGTCAGTTTTAAAAGAAAACTCCTTATTGGTTGTAAGAAGCTTTGCACACTTGAAGCCATAGCCTTTCTTTGCTTTTTCCTGGGAAGCTTTGTTATAATGATGGCCCTAGACTCCTCCAACAGGATCACCTAACATATCTAGTTCTGCTGATCTACCTAGCCCAGAAAGATGCACATTCTTTATTAGTGGCATCTTACTGTGCAAAGCAGAGCTGCCTTCAGGCCCTATGGGATTCACAGATCTTGGTACAGCTCAGCTACAGTCTGGGAAGTAGGGTGACTGGACTATTGTATTGGTGCCTAGGCTCTCTCAGGGTGACAGTTGGCTGTGGAAATGTCAGGAACATTCTTAGTAAAGAATGAAAATGATGGAGAGAAATACTAGGAAGTTTTCATCCATAGGAGTAAAGGAAGTAAGATTTGTTCACTCTGTTCTTTATCAAAAGAAGTTGGACTAAAAACATAGAGAAGTTTCATGCAGTCACAAAATATTAGTCTTGTAGATTTTGTCTTCATTGAACAATATTGAAAACCCATCTCCACTTGCTAGGAGGGAGCATCATTGTGTAAGAGAGCTTGAACCAGCATGAGATCCGGTTAATCTCCAGATGTAACTAAACAATAATAATAAATAAATAACAAATAATAAATAAATAACTAACCCTCAAAGCCATATTTAAAAGAAGTGGATCAGAAGAGGTCCTGGAACCTTAGATTGCCAATTCCTGCTCCAGAGTAAAATGCATCATACACACAATCCCCAGGGTCTTGTATAGATGTGAGTGGAAACCAGAGATCACCCATGGTTGAAGAAAGTCTGATAGAGAAGCCAGAAAACAAAGCAATAGGCAAAAGAGGGCCTCATGGAAAACAGAACCAAAGCTGAAGCAGGAAGATGCCTTCAAGGTATTAGTCCTAAAACCACCAGCTAGTAAAGGAGCCTGGCAAAGTGTCCCCAGCCAGACTGCCACCACATCACCCAGTGCCAGAATTAGAGGCTAGAGAATGGGGCAATTACTTCACAATGTCTAGGAAAAACTAATTTCCAACTTGTTATAGGCCTTTCAAGTCATCAGGCTGTGCTGGAACCTGATGTGAGACATTACCACGGTCCCCATTTTCCACAGAGCATTAGAGATGAATCACTGATAGGCATGCAGATAACTAAGCAAACAAAAACCAGGCCATTAGTAGCAGGAAAAATAAGATCTTAAACTGGAAAAGAATATAATTGTATCCCACAATTACCACAGCTGATGGACTAAAATCACTTCACAACCTTAACCCAGAATTTTGACCCAGCTTTGAGTCATGATATAATTCTATTAGCAACATTGATGGGACTGAGATGGGGGTTTGTCTAACGTGTCTATTTCTTCATCTTCAAGAGTAAAAACAGAAGTCAGAATATGTGATCTAATTTATAAGTATGTTTAAACATAATATATATTATAATATAATTTTATATATATATTTATAATATATATTACATATATATAGAGATATCTATGTGCTTTCAATTGAGAAGCCTAATCTTGCATTTCATACATGTGTGGTGTGTGTGTGTGGTGATGAGTTAGGGGGTGTTTCCAGTAAGGAAGGCCATGAAGAGGACAAGAAAATGTTTCTTTCAGGGAGAGGTTGTGGGACAGTAACTGAAGCCCATGTGGATATGGATACGGAAGTGGAAGGTAGCTTACTAGTGGTGGAACTGTACAAGCGGAAATGGGAAGCAGATGGATGAGAAAAGGAGCAGATTGGGAGAGGGTCAGCCAAAGTACATATGAAAAGACCAGAAAGAAATTTGTTTTTTTTGCTTTTTTAAAAAATAAAGAAAATGAGGCCTGGCAAGATAGGTCAGTAGGTAAAGGCACCAAACCAAGCCTGAAAACCAGATTCAGATTCAATCCCTGGGACCCACATGGTGGAGAAAGGACAATTGTCCTCTGACCTCCACACATATCATGCACACACACACACGAACACACACACACACACACACACACAACACAAGCACATATATGCATGCAAAATAAGTAAATAAAATATAATTTGAAGATTTTTGTGCATGTGTGTATGAGTGTACTGTCTGCATGTAGGTCGGTGCACCCGTGTTGTGCAATGCCGCGGAGGTCAGAAGAGGGCATCGAATACCCCTAAGACTGGAGTTAAAGATGGTTCTTAGCCACCATGTGGGTGCTGGGAAACGAACCTGGATCCTCTGCAAGAGCAGTCGTGTCTTCCACCATGCTTCTCAGCCCCAATTTAAAAATTTTTAAGTTAGGAATGGTGTTATATACCTTTAACCCCAGCATAAAGGCAGTAGACACAGGCAAATCACTGTGAGATAGCAGCCAGCTTGGGATGGTCTACATTGTCGCCGCGCTGGTCTCGCCAGCAAGAACTTCACACGGACAACAGGATTCTTCGGCAGCACTTTATTTATTGTGCACAGCTCTTTGTGAGAAGGACCCCGAATGGGGACAGAGGCACTGCTTTTATAGCAGTCTAGAGGGTCTTGCATGTCTGGATAGGTGCGACTGCTGATGCCTCATTTGCATGTTAAAGCGGGAGCTTAGGGACTAGTAGTCATGCGCAGTTTGTAAAGGCAAGGCGGGAAGCGGTTGTAGTGACTCAGGAAGTGGCGCCATTTTTAAGGGCTGTGGTCGCGAGCACACATTGTGTGAGGCTCCAACAGTTCCCCTTTATCTATTATATGGCTGGGGAATGTCTGTCTTAGGTTGCCTGTAGAGGTATTCCTTACACCGTCATGGGGACAGCAAACAGCTTATTAATTGGTGATTTCTCGACAGCATCCCGGAGCCAACCAACAGAGTTTGCAGCGTCCAAGAGCCTCTGCTAGTACAGTGCCGGTTTGCTCCCTTCTTAGGTTGGTAATACTTGCAGCGTTTACCCGTCATTGACTATTCATCCAGCATAAAGCCATATGTTAGGGGATGAGCCTACCTCTAATGCTGCAAGAGCCTGTGCAATGACACTTTATCCCGCTGATGTTGGGTGCGGAACTGGCACTTAATCCAGAGCATACTACAATCCCTCCACAAAGCAAAAGGCCAAACCCTGCTACCCCTACCCCCGCCCATTTTTAAAATGTGAGGTGGCGGCGGCGATCCTGGAAGACAGTCCTTCAGCAAGGAGACATCCACTCTGGTCGATTTACGGTGACAATCGCCATTGCGGAGTTTGATTCATCAAATGTCAAATTCTCCAGTCCAATTTCCTAAAGATAACTGGACAATTGTTTAGACAAATTTGCTGCTTTTGTGAAAATATGATATTGGATGCTGGTTACACACAGCAGGGTATTTCCACTGCAGCCAAGCTGGGCCAGCTGACAAATATCTATTTGTTCTTGGACTAGGTCTACCTTTGGTTTACTACTACATAAGTCCACATTTAAACACTTGCTCCTGTCTTTTCTGACTCTTTACACATTTGTATTTTTTTTTGTTTTTTTTTTTTTTTTTTTTTTTGGTCTTTTCGAGACAGGGTCTCCCTGTAGCCCCAGCTGTCCGGAACTCGCTCTGTAGACCAGGCTGGCCTTGAACTCACAAAGACCGCCTGCCTCTGCCTCCCAAGTGCTAGGATAAAGGCGTGCGCCACCACGGCCTGGCTTCGCCCTGCATTCCTTAGTGCATTGTTCAAAAATGGGTTGCTACTACGGGGCATTGCCTGTTCCTGGGTCCCCAAAAATCCTCCCCGCAGCTTCCAATATGTCTAGCAACGAAGTCAGAAAAGGGTTCACTCGGGCCTTGAATTATTTTTTGTTAAATTGCCCAGATATTCTCCCTTATTTGTTAATGTTTTCCAGGCTCACAAAGCTGCAGTTGATATTTGCTATAGACCGCAAGCAGGAAGCCGGTCTGATCAGCAGCATTTTCCCTGACCAGTAAGCATATCAAATGTCCATTGGCTCCTCGCCTCCAATGCTGTACAGTGTAGAGTCGGCTGCTTTGCCCTGACAGCATTCATGCCAAAGCGCCTCCTTCTATATTTGTCCCATGGTAGGAGGAAGCCTTAGCAACATATTTTGCAGTCTGTGGGTGTCTTGCAATACTGGCAAGGCGTTCTCGAACTTGAGAAAGTGAAATTAGCTCACTCCACTCAATAGGCACGCACTGATTCGGCCAATTCCTTGACCTGTTTTATGGTCTCTGGCTGATGTGAACGCTCACCCTCGGCATTCTCTAAATTGGGAACATTTGCCTCATGGCATGTCGCGCCTCCGGGGAACAAAAGAGGTGGAGCATTTCCCAGATGCATAAGGCGAGGAGCCGAAGGCAGGGGAAGCGGAAGAGTATGGGACTCGTCTACTTTCGATGTTTCAACCTGTCCCTTCGCCGGGGGGGGGGGGGGGGGGTGAAAGTGTTCACTTTTGTACCGTGCCTGGGCCTCCTCCTCAGATAGTGATAGTTTCCTCATTAGAATCTGAATCATTAAAGTTAAAGCTTGCAAGTCTTTAAAAGGGTATAATCTCCTTCCTAGCGCTATGAGCTACTGTCTTTTTCCACGGGTCTTTTTCTGCAGCGTAAGTTTCTCTTTTGGCGCCTAAATCCTCACTCGTCGTTTCTGTTTCTGACATGCTTTCCTGGAGGCCCCAAGGGCCTGCTGACCTTCCCTAATTCTTCTTGACAGTTTTGATCCTGTAGACAGGATCTAACAAGCTTCCTATAGGAATGGTGCCAGCTTTGTGTTCAAGAAACAATGTTACAAGGACAATTACAACACCAATAAAATGATTAGGCAAGCTTGGAATCCCCTAGATCATCAGAGAAAAGCATATCTCTCAGAACTAACCTATAAAAGTACTTCCTGAGCGCAGTTCTGAATCCCTTCGAAAGCGAAGGTCCTCTCGGCGCCAGTGATGCAGGGTTTCCCGGGCCCCGGCGTTTTGGCACCACTTTTCACGTGCAGCAGTCTCGCCGGCAAGAACTTCACACCGTCGGACAACAGGATTCTTCTGCAGCAGTATTTATTGTGCACAGCTCTTTTGTGAGAAGGACCCCGAAATGGGGCAGAAGCACTGCTTATATAGCAGTCCAGAGGGTTCGTGTATGCTCTGGATAGGTGCACTGTCCCGATGCCTCATTTGCATGTTAAAGGCGGGAGCTTAGGGACTAGTAGTCATGCACAGTTTCTCCAATGCAAAGGCAACGGCGGGAAACAGCTTGTAGTGACTCAGGAAGTCGGCGCCATTTTTAAGGTGTGGTCACAAGCGACACAACACACTCGTGCAGGCTACCAACACTACACAGCACAAGTTCCATGCCAGTCGAGGCTACATAGTGAGACCCTGCCTCAAATAATGATAATAATAATTATAATAATAATTAAATGAAATAAAAAATTAAATACAAAATCATTTCAAACCAAGTTAGAAATCTATCTTAAAGACGAGAAGAGCAGGATTGATGGCAGAGTCTGCTTTGAGCGACCTTCTCAGAAATGCCTCCTGGCCATATTTTGCTGTAGAGCCACTTGCTCTGTGTTTACGACTGAATTAGATCAGAGTAGCCAGATGTGTTTGGGACTGAGGAGCAGTGCAGTGCAACCAACCCAGATTTGGGTCCCGACCAAAGCAAATGCAGGGGGGGAAAACGGCCACATGAAGACAGAGCCACTCCACAGCCCTCTGGATGTCTCACTGAGACAAAAGTTAATCACCTTGGACCAGGGACTGAGAAAAGAGACGGCGGCACTGAGGTTGATGTTGAGAGCCTCTTCAAACTCCCTTCACTTCCTGCCACACTTACCCTCTCCTTCTGCCTGGCCCAAGAACCATGGTGCTGCTCTGATCCCTGTGAGGATGAGCCAGACCACAAGGGGCAAGAACACTCAATGGTGGCAGCTCCGCAGGCACCAGCTTTCCACGTTTTATTACTTATTACTTCTTACACAAACAATCCTAATACCACAATTTCTGGGCAAGAGATGAGCTCAGTTGGTTAGCCTGGTGGTCCTTCTTTTCCTTTTTCTTCCTGGCAGCCTTCCTTGGGCTTCCTGGGCTCTGCTCTGCATTGGTCCAGTCCATCCCTGCTGTGTAATTAACTAGACAACATCTTCTCTTTAGTTTTTCTTAATGTGTACATTACCATCTTAACTGAATTATCCAGTGAACTCCGGCACCTAGGGAAACTGGTTTATTTCTTCCTAAATCTTCGGAACCAACTGTTCTGTCCTTAGCAGGAGCATGCAGTTATGCAATTGACCTGAATTTTGTCCTGGTGCTGGTGCATCATTTTGCCTGTCTGAACTGATACCTCAGCCAAGGAGAAGAGTGAGGTGGGTCTAGTTCCCTCACATACCTACCCATCATGAGCCTGCTTGCAATACTTGCTGAAGTCAATGGGATTCTTGTACTAGGAGCAAACTAATTAAAAACAGCTCTCCACTGAAAATGAGCCCTCTTTACTTGCAATATCATAGTTAATTTAGAATATTAGTTCCAGAAATGCTAATTACATCAAATTAAGAGAACTAGATAGTGTCTTTTGAGGGCCACATTGGCAGTCAAAAATCTGGGAGTGATGGAAAGGACATGTCTAAACTTATTCTGCTAAAAAATATATTTAGGGGACTGGAGAGATGACTCAGCAGTTAAGAACACTTGCTGCTCTTGCAAAAGACCAAAGTTCAGTTTCTGGCACCCACCGGCAACACTCTGTAGCTCCAGGGGGATCCAGCTCCCTCTCTTGGCCTCCTTGAGCAACTGCACACAGCAACACATACCTGCACACCTCAATAAATAATAAATAACAAATAAAATTTTAGAAGTGTTCTCATAGTACTTAGAAACAGGCTCAGTTTCTCCTTTTATCAAATGGTAAGAAATCTTCCTACCCCACTAATGAAAACAGTAGTAAATGAAAAAAGAGGTAAAGATTCATATAACAAAAAGCTAACAAGTACATTTTAAGTTCCAATGGTCAATTTAAAAATATAACAAAATATAAATAGGTATAGCATATTGAGCTAATTCTGCTAAGGCAGAAGCTAGTTGAAAGATAGAAGAGACTAAACATGTGTGTTTATTTGGACTATATATATATTAGAAATTATTGCACAAATTAACTACATGTTTTAGCTTCTCCAAAGTGATCAAAATGACATGGGAACTCTTTTTTATTTTTGAGCAGGTAGGAAGAGAAGACAGTCTCATGTGACCTAGGCTGGCCTCCAACTCATATGTAGCTGAGGATGAACTAGGATCCTCCTGTCTCCACCTCTTACATGCTAGAAGCCCATCAAACCTAGTAGCTGGGAACCTTTACAAATAAGATTAAAGATCTCCTGGCCTTGCTCCAGAGGGCAATGTACAGTATATATTTGGACATTTGTCTGGCTCTATATGTTTATAAAGGAGCTGGTTTTGGAATCACTGACTTAGAAAGCCAAGATAATTGGCTCTTCAACTCTCATTTGTGGTATCAGGTTGCTCTGCCTGTCTTAAAAATCACTATATTCGCCAGGCATGTCTTTAATCCTAGCACTTGGGAGGCAGAGGAAGGAAGATCTCTGTGAGTTCAAGGCCAGCCTGATCTACATAGTGAGTTCCAGGACAGCTGGGTCTCAAAAAATAATCATTATATTCATCATCTAGTGATCCATAAAAGTATATATATATATATATATATATATATATATATATATATATATGTGTGTGTGTGTGTGTGTGTGTGTGTGTGTGTGTGTGTGTGTATAATATATAAATTATTTATGCAAAAAGTCCTAAAATGGAATCTTGGAGTGATCCATTAATGTTGCCTATCACTGAAGTATGAAATACTACTGTCTTGAACTCTTCTCAGCTCCATTCTGCCAAATTAATTCCCAGGATTTATGGAGAATGAATAAATCATGCAAAACCACATTGGGAAATTTAATGCAGCATTGTTATTCATTTTTTGTTTGACTAATACTTGATCAATTATTTCACAGGCTTTTCCTGGTTGTATTGTCTACATCCTCTTTCCTCAGTTTACTTATTCAAGTCTTCCTCCATGATTCATGGATGCAGTCTCCCTGTAGCTCCAGCTGTCCTGGAACTCACTATGTAAACCAGGCTGCCCTTGAACTCACAGAGATCCGCCTGTCTTTGCCTCCCAAGTGCTGGATTAAAGGCAAGCATCACCATGCCTGGCCCTAAAGATGGTTCTTAGCCGTCATGTGGGTGCTAGGAATCGAATCTGGGTCCTCTGCAAGAGCACTGACTGCTCTTAACCACTGAGCCATTTCTCCAGCCTGATTTGTGGATTTCTTGTCTCAGGTGTGGAAGCAGAGACAAATTTCTTATTAGCCATTTTTTCCAAAGGCCTTCTTCCTTAAGAAAATATATATAGGCTGGGCGTGGTGGCACACACCTTTAATCCTAGCACTTGGGAGACAGAGGAAGGCAGATCTCTGTGAGTTCAAGGCCAGCCTGGTCTACAGAGTGAGTTCCAGGACAGCCAGAGCTACAGAGAGACCCTGTCTCAAAAAGACAAATAAATAAATAAATAAATAAATAAATAAATAAATAAATAAATAAAAATATATAAAGCTTGAGGAAAAGGGAAGAAGGGACATAAATGTTGACAGAAGAAACAACCAATCTGGTAAAGCAGACAGAAGACAATAGTTACCCCCAAAATACTAAAAATACTTCCTGGGATAGGAAAGTAGGAAGGTATCGACCTCTTATGCATAACTCTAGGGACTGTGAGGGCTTCATAGGTGGCTGCTAGAGGTTACATGTAAAGAGATCCGGCATGAGCTAAGTTTCCACTCCTAAGGCACACCTAAATCTCAAGAACAGTATTCAAGCAGGAGCTGCTGGGCCTGAGAAGTCACAGGAACAATGATAGTGATCTTCTCACCATTGTTTCTGCCAAAAGCACAAAGATCAGAAGGCTGCCATCCCACCTCAACCCCTCATGTGCTCTAAGCCCCTGCATTAGTTTCCTAGGCCTGCCATTTTAAAGAAGCACAAACTAATTATCATAGAACAGCAGACCCCTCTTGTCTCTCAGCTTTGGAGTCAGAAAGACTAAGTTCACTGTGTCTCCAAAGGTCATGTGTCTCAACATCCTCCCTGATCTCTGTCAGCTGCTAATAATACTGGCAATCTTTCCTATATTCCTTGGCTTGCATGCAGATGCATCACTCCAAGCTCTATGTCTGTCATCACATGGCTGTCTTCCATCTCTGTGTCCCATTCTCTTTTTATAAGGATAGTAACAATAACGAATTAAGGTTCCAATGTTTCTCTGTTATAATTTCATCTTAACTAATTATATCTTCAATCATTTATTTCTAAGTAAGTTTACAACAAATCAATTCACAATAGGCCTCAATATCTTGATCTGATTCTGAAGTGATAAGGAGCCCCAAGAATTCCAGAGATGAACTTCCACAAACTGGAACTTGAATGTTCTTAAGCCAATTGAACAGTAAAAAGCATACTTGAGTTTGTAAACTGAAAACACTGAGCATTGTATTTTCATTCAAATCTTTAGTATGTATACAAGGTGCCCAATATTTGAAGTCTCCATTGTATGATAGTCTGGTATTCCTCTACACAAGCTCCCTAGCCTGCTCCTCAGTGTTATGTAGCACAATGTGCTGGATAGTTTTAGTTTGCAGCTTGACACATTCCTGAGAAGAAGGGATTTCAATTGAGGAATTTCCTTTATCAGAATGGCCTTTCAGCATGTCTGTGAGGCATTTTCTTGATTGCTGGGTGATGTGGGAGAGCCCAGTCCATAGTGAGTTGTGCCACCCCTGGAGAGGTGGTCCTGGGGTTATATAATATATAAGAAAGCAATCCAAGCACAGACTAGAAGAGCAAGCTAGTAAGCAGTGGTCCTGCATGGTCTTGGCCTCAAGTTCTCATCCTGAGTTCCTGCCCTGACTTCCCTCAAGGAGAAACTGTGGTTGAGAAGGAAGGATAAGGCAAATAATCCCCTTTATCCCCTTTGGGTCAGAGTGTTTTAACACAGTAACACAGTAACAGAAAGTTCACTAGAACACACAATATATACAAGCACCTGGTATCTTGAAAATAAATGAATAAATAAAAGTATTATGGAGGATTCCAACAGAAAACATAATTTATTAGATGTTAAAACAGGATAATTTTTCTTTATAGATTTCTACAATACTCATAAAAATCAGTTGATTTGCTGTTTAAACCTGATGCTAATATAAAAACCACTTAGGTTAAAGAAATTTCATTTCTCTTCTTCTTTACAACATTTATAGTTACTTTACTCATAATTTATTTGATGTTATTTTCCTTCTTCACAAAGTAGATCACTAGGGAGTTGCAATCTCTCCAAAAATTCTATATGCAGGCACAGCATTTAAAACTCATTTCATCAAAATCATTCCTTAGAACTGGCTTTTTGAAAAGGTTAATTTTCTTCTAATGTAGTCAGGTTTCTAAATCAGAACACTAGTGTTCTAGTAGCTATATTTATTTCAGAAATGTCAACCAAAAATTCAGACCCTCATAACCAACCAGGAAAATAACAGTTGCAGAGCCCATATCACTCTTGAATGGTAGCAAAAAGAAGGCTTTATATATTATGTAGAACCATTTTTAAAGGATGGGGCTTGGATTAACTGACATAACATATTTAGTGACCTTGTTTTATGGATAAAAATAGGCAAACTTTCCCTCTCTGCCTCTCTGATCTTTTTGAAGAAGGAACATAGGATAAAGTCAGATGTTTGCATTGTTGGATTGAGTTCCCCTACAGAAGTCATTTTTAAAGCTTTTCCATAGACCTTGGATTCACACACAAAAAAGAGATATTAAAAGATACTTGCGTGTGTGTGCGTGTGTGTGTGTGTGTGTGTGTGTTTAGAAAAAATGTTTGAGTTCACATCAGTCCAAGAGACATAAACCCCTGATCGCTTGCCAAGAGGAACACAATCATTTTGATGTTATTGCAGATTTCCAGCTGTTCAAAAATAATTCAGTCATTAAACTACTGTTAAAATTCTGTATTTTTGAAATAAAAAACTATCCAAAATGGAAATTCTGGTTCATCAATAGATACGAGTTTAATTTTTATATCTACTCAGTTCAAACCCACTCTCACTGCCATCCACACATTTAGTGACATTATGTGAGGACTTAAAAATACTTTGGGATCACAGAAAGGTAACTGTGAGGTCATTAATTCCACCCCTTCTTTTTAAAGTTGAACTGTTAAATTATCTTTAGCTACTGAGGTTGGGGCACTTCTTAAACCATTGTGAATGTGTGCTTCCTTTTGAGTGTGCAAGGTTTAGAGGAATCCAGATAGCCTAGTTTAAGAATCTCAGCATAATTCCCTGCCTCCAAAAGGTTTACTGGACAAGGAGATAGAAGGAGAGGAATCCATGAACACTTGATCTTCTTGAAAGCACTGGAAGAAATGCCAACAGCTCAGCCTTGGCCTTAATTACATTTGGTTTTAAAGAAATGAAAAAGGTTAAAAGGGGAGATACTTTGTCACTCAAAGTGAAACAAAGGTTTTGTGCTAGTTCAGAGCAGTTTCACAGCAAATCAGTTATTACATTAATGTTATTGATCAAAGCAGAAAGACTTCAGGACCAAGATGAAAATACTTACTTCTTCCAAGCTCACTCTTATCAGTAGCTGTGAACTTGACAAATCATCTGAGTCACAGACAATAAAATCCTGATGAGGAACTAAACTACAAAGAAGGTGGTAGCACCTAGTATACTAATCCTACTGTGAGGAGAAGTTAAGAATAATTTATTTGTAGATTTTTTTTATCCAAAAGTGTCATCATACTGTTCTAAAATGAAATTTAAAAAATTCTGACCATGGCCAAATAAAAGTTTTAGAAGTAAGATTATAGAGGTCAGTAAGATGCAGTGTACAAAAGCACTTGGCACACAACCCTGATGACCTGAGTTCAATGCTCAGAACCCACGTAAACGTGAAGTAGAAAACAGAGTTGTTCTCTGACTGCCAACACTCACCATGGCATGTGCATGCCCACATATGCATATTTCACTTGTACACACAATAATAACAATAATTTTAAAAATTTGTTTTATTTATTATTTTATGTGTATGAGTGTACTGTCTGCATGTAAGAAAGTGCATCTGTGTTGTGCAATGCTGTGGAGGTCAGAAGAGGGTGTTGGATTCCCCTGGAACTGGAGTTAAAGACAGTTCTTAGCCACCATGTGGGTGCTGGGAATCAAACCTGGGTCCTCTGCAAGAGCAGTTGATGCTCTTAACCCTCTTAACTGCTGAACCATCTCTCCAGCCCCAATAATAATTTTTTAAAGTAAGATTATGAGGGCAGGTTTTTTTTAATGAACTTAGAATTTGTCATCAATTTCATTTAATAAATATGTAACATAGTACCAGCTGTTAGGTAGTATTTTAGCACACATGGATGAAAATGGATCGTCTTCTGAGAACTTAAAGTTTAACATGATTTACTAATAAAAAGAAATGGAGTAGAGGTAATTGCAACATGGGCAAACCATGAAAAAATACTAAGTAAAAGAAATGAGCATCAAAAGGCTAAATAATTTTGGATATATGAAATTCTCAAGAAAGATAAATTTATAGAAATAGAAAGTAGATTCATGGATGCACAAAGTAGCAGTAAAGAATGGTGAACTTCTGCTAATGGCTTTATTTGGAGATGATAAAATATACTGTGATGACTGCAAGTTGTGGTGAAAAAATATACGGTGTGTGTGTGTGTGTGTGTGTGTGTGTGTGTGTTGTGTTGGTATTTTTGAGACAGTTTATCTCTATAGCCCACCTGGCCTGGAACAAGCTATACAGACCAAGCTAGCCCTGATCTTACAGAGATCTCTGCTTGCCTCCCAAGTGTTGGAATTAAAGTTGTGTGCCACCATGTACAGCTATGGTGAATATATTATTAAATTGGACAATTAAGGACACAGATTTTAAAAGAACAGTAATAGACATATTTAAAGAAATGAAAGGAGAGAATGACAAATTCAGGAATGAAGTGGAAAGACTGAAAAGAACCCATGCTGAACTGAAATAGGAAACCGACTAGTAAATCAAGGATCTAGAAGGAGAGAATGACAAACTCCAAAGGGAACTGGAAATACTAAAAATAAAAATCACAGTGAAGTGAAAAAGGAAATTGCACACTAATCCATCGCAATAAAAAGTGGGAGAAAGCCTCAGTAACAGATTGGATGAAGCAGAAAAAAATCAACACTGGACACGGTGGAAGAAGTGCAATGCTCAAACAAGACATGAAAAATTAAAAAAAAAAATCAGAGAGAGAGGGACCAATCAGGAAATATGGGACACTATGAAAAGATCAAACCTCCCCACATCATAGGGATAGGGAAGGAGAAAATCCCAGGACAAAGTTATTGATCAGATCTTCAACAGAATATAGAAGAAAAAATTCCCCCAACTGAAATTGACAAACCAATACAATACAAGAAGCACATGAAGACCCAAATAGACAAGATGAGAAAGGAATACCCCATGCCATATCATGTTTAAACACTAGACGCCCAAAACAAAAGACAATTACTGAAGGCTGCAGAGAAAAAAACAAGTTACATCAAAGAAAACCCATCAGAATTACAGCTGACTTTCAGTGAAAACATGATGAAAGCCAGAAGAACTTGGACACAAAGTATTCCAGTACAAATGGACTATAGATGCCAACCCAGATTACTATACCCAGCAAAAAAAAAAAGAGAAAGAAAAATCTTTCATGGAAAACAAGATGAAAGATTTGTCCAGGAACACAAACCCTTCAGAAATATCGAAGCATTCAAAGGTCAGAGGGAAGGAGGCAACTATCCCCAAGCACCTGAGAGAGTACTGAATACAAGTATAACTGCAGGAAATACAATGCTAGATCAAGAATGCAACAGAACAGAAAATAAGGCAAAAAGAACGCCCCACATCTCTCAAAATAACTTTACATATTAATGGGCTGAACTCCCCAATCAAAGGACATAGACTGGGAGAATGGATTAGGAAACAGAACCCATCTATATGCTGACTATAAGAAACACATCTTATCCTCAAGGATAGGCACCAACTGTGCTGGATAGCTTTAGTGTCAACTCGACACACCTGGGTTGAGGGAGCCTCAACTGGGGAACTGGCTCCATTGGATTGGCCTGTGGCCACATCTGTGGAGTACTGTCTTGATGGTCGAGCAGTGTGGGAGGGCCCAGCCCACAATGAGTGGTGCCACCCTGGGCATGAACCAGGGGAGCAAGCCAGTGAACAGCATTCCTCCATGGCCTGTGCTTCAGCTCCTGCCTCCAGGTTCCTGCCCTGAGTTCCTGCCTTGGGCTCCCTGAGTGATGAACTGTGCCCAGGGATGTAAGCTGAATAAACCCTTTCCTCCCCAGTTGGTGTTGGTCAGAGTGTTTTGTCACAGCAATGGAAGACAAACTAGGACAACAACTTAAAGTGAAAGAATGGAAAAATTATTCCAGGTTAGATGAGCACACAGCACACAGCACAATACCAGCAGGAGCCCAGCACATGGTGTGAGCAGACTTTACCTGCCTGCACGGAACAAACAAAACCAGGTGAGCCCTGCTTGCCTTGGTGCTTTGGGCCCCCCTGTGCCCCTTGGAGGCTTGGTATCACCCAGAAACTTCTCAACCTTTGGTTCCAGTGTACTGTGGGCTGGAGTTAGATGCACCACACCAGTAGCACAACACCAGATGCCAGCTCATGGAGTGATGTTGGCCAACATAGTACTGGTTTGCAGGCCAAGGTAGCAATCCCTCACCTCAGCCTGGGGGAACGGTGGCACGGAGGATTAGCAGGTGCAGGATTAGTGATTATAGTCTGTGCACCCAGTGTTGAGGCACCAGAACCCAAAGAAACAAATAACAAACAAATCCACATGCCAAAGACACAAAGAAAAATAACATGGGAAAAGCTCATAATAAATCCACACTGAACTCTACCAACCCTACAGAAGATCCCTACAATGAGATCTCCAACGAAGGAAACTAAGAAACCAACCTTAGAACAATTGTGGATGACATATTCAAGGAAATTAGAGAACTGCCGGGTGTGGTGGCGCAAGCCTTTAATCCTAGCACTTGGGAGGCAGAGGCAGGTGGATCTTTGTGAGTTCAAGACCAGTCTGGTTTACAGAGTGTGTTCTAGGACAGCTGGGGCTACAGGGAGACCCCATCTCGAAAAGGCCAAAAAAAAAAAAAAAGAAAGAAAGAAAGAAAAAAGAAATTAGAGAACTAAGGGAAGTGTGCTGGATAGCTTTCAGTGTCAACTTGACACACCTGGGTTGAGGGAGCCCCAATTGGGGAATTAGCTCCATTGGACTGGCCTGCAGCCATATCTGTGGAGTATTGTCTTGACTGTTGAGCAATGTGGGAGGGCCCAGCCCACTATGGGTAGTGCCACCTGGGCAGGTTGTTGTATATCATATAAGAAGGCAGGCTGGGCATGGACCAGGGGAGCAAGCCAGTAAGCAGCATTCCTCCATGGCCTGTGCTTCAGCTCCTGCCTCAGGTTCCTGCCCTGAGTTCCTGCCTTGGCTCCCTGAGTGATGAACTGTGACCCAGGAGATGTGAGGCTGAATAACCCTTTCCTCCCCAAGTTGGTGTTGGTCAAGTGTTTTTGTCACAGCATTGGAGAGAACTAGAACACGGAAGAGAATGAAAAACTCAAGAAGGACAAGAGCGTGATAATGACAAACATTGGGAAGAACTAAGGGGAGAGACTGAAAACCTCAAGAAGGACCTAATATATTATACAGGAGCTCTGAACATCAATGGGTTATTCTACCAAGATGTTGGCCAGGGGATCCAAGCCCCCCAAAAGGTAAAGCCCTTGCCTATAAACTGGGATACTGCAAGAAGAGAGGCGATAAGGCCCTGCTGTCGAAGACCTGACGTTAACATGGGAAAGATGTATTGCACCACACATGCAAGTGTACAGATGGTCTCTAGATACCAGAGAGTGTTACCAAAGGCCACTAAACCAATAATGCAAATATTGGTCTCCTTGATCACGCAAGACTCCTCCCTAGCACCAGCTACACCTCACCTGCCTGGAATACTGTGCAGCAAGGCAGCCATTATGCCTGTGTATCCCAAATCTAATTGCTATAGTCCTCCTTGATAACAGCGATGCCACAAGCTTATGTCCTCTAATGGTTAGGAGATGTTAAGCCACAGTAAGACCCTGCATAGTTTAACAGAACAAACATATTCATGGATTAACATACCATCCAAACTCTGTGTCTACCAAAGTAACCTACCATAAACAATTAGTACCTTTTTAAATATCTATATATCTAATTGCTTTGCTTCATTATAGATTGAAAGGTTATTCCTGGACAACCAACTGCTCGCCCATGAAAGGAAACAGCCAGAAGAATTTACCAGAGTCCAGACAACAGCTCCAGAGAATATGACGTTTTGCCTTCTCATCCACCTGTGCCCCTTTTCTAAGCCTAGGGAACAATCTGCAAAGAGGGGGCATGGTAGCATGTAGATGTAGGGCTGCGATTGGGGTGAATGTTGATATAAACTACAGCAATTTAGTCTGACACTCCTTTGATCTACTTGATTGAATCATACAAGCCTCCCCTGCTGGATTGGTTGGACCCATGGGCTGTGTGGTTGGGCACAACTGCTTGCAAATTAGTTTTACATGAAAGATGCTTGTACTCAGAAATTGTCACTTATTGTTAAAAATGAAAAAAAACTGAGAGAAAGATGCTGGACAGTTATGGCGAATGCTGATCTGGATTGGGGTACTGGTGGGGGTTGGGAGGAAGGGAAAGGGGAATATGCCCGAACTGAATTGGAAAATGATGTATGAAATACACAAGGCATCAATAAAAAAATGAAATTAAAAAAATACTATGTCGAGGGGCTATGTCAAGGGGCTAGAAAGTGGCTCAGCTGTTTAAAGCATGGGCTGCTCTTGCAGAGGTTTGCTTCCAACTGTCTTAATTCTAGTTCCAGGGGAAATCCGATGCTCTTCCAACTCTGCAGGCATTGGTGTTCACAGGTGCACTTACCTGCACTCCTACACATAAAATAAAAATATAAATAAAAATGTTTAAAAGAAAAAAATTAATGTCTTGCTGGTAAAAATAAACCTTTGTCATTACATTAAAATGTATTAAATATGGATTAAAACATACCATGCTCCACGAAAAAAAAAAAAAAAGACCTAGAGGGATATAATGACAAACTTTGGAAAGAGCTAAAGGGAGAAAATGACAAACTCTGGAAGGAAGTGGAAAGGCTGAAAAGATCCCAGGACAAAATGATAAAAGAAAATGACCAACGAACCAAAGAGCTACAAGATGAGAATGACAGGCTCCAGAGGGAAGTGGAAAATCTAAAGCAATCACAGGATTAAAATGAAAAACCAAATTGAACATTCATCCAATCACAAGAAAGATGGGAAAAAGCCTCAGAAGCAGAATGGAAGAAGGAAAAAAAAAAAAGACTCATTAAAGAGCTGATGAAATAGAACTTTGCATGAATTTAAAGAGACTATGAAAAAATTTTAAAAAACACAATAAAAAAAAACCAAAAACACAAGAGTGGAACAACCAGGAAATGTAGGACACTATGAAAAAGTCCAAACCTCTTGCATCATAGGAATAGGAAAGAGAAGAATCCCAAGTAATAGAAGAAGAAAATTTCCCAAACTGAAAAAAGACAAACCCAATAATACAAGAAGACATAGCGCACCAAACAGACCAAGACCAGAAAGAAAATTCCCCGCTGCATATAATTAGTTTAAAACATGAGCGCTGAAAACAAAGTATACATAAAATACTGAAAAGCCACAAGAGAAAATCAAGTCGCATATAAGGGGAAACCCATCAGAATCCACAGCTGACTTCTCAGTTCAAACTATGAAATCTGGAAAAATGTGGATCAAAGTATTCCCAGTACTAAATGACTTTAGATGTCAGCCCAGACTACTATATCCAGAAAAATGTCAAGCATACTCGAAGCAGAAAGAATAATCTTTCATGACATGAACAAAATGAAAGAACACATGTCAAAAAAACCACACTTCAGAAAATACTCGAAACAATTCGAAGAACAGAAGAAAGGAACAAAACTATCCTTAGACAACCCGAAGAGAATCACCAAAGCATAACAGAGTAAATAATACCTAGGCCAAGAATGTAATGAAACTAAGTTGAAAAAGGAAAACAACACCTATCTCTCAACTAGTAACCCTTAATATTATGATTCTAAACTCTCCAATCAAAAGACATAGACGGGAGATGGATTAGGAACAGAATATCACTATATGCTCCTCCAAGAAACCCTCTCACCCTCTAAGGTCAGCACCACCTTAGAGTGAAAGGATGGAAAAAAATATTCCAAGTGAATGGTACAAAGAAACAAGATGGAGTGGCTATTCTATATCAGACGAAATAGATCTCAAAGTAAATTAATCAGAAGAGACAAAGAGGGCCATTGCATCCTTGTCAAAGGAACAATGAACCATGAGACTTCACAATCCTAAATGTCTATGCACCAAACTCTGGTGCACCTAACTTTATAAAAACTACTCTGGAGGACCTCAAGACACAGATTAATTCTAACACACTAATAATGGGGGACTTCAACATCCCACTGAGACCCTTGGATAGATCAACAGAACAAAAAATAAACAGAGAGACATCAGAACTGAGCAATACAATACACCAAATGGACCTCACAGACATCTGCAGAATATTCCAGCCAAGCACCAGAAAATATACTTTCTACTCAACTACCTCTCACAAGAAGATTCTCCAAATCAAGCCACATATGGGCACAAAAGAACCTCAACAAATACAAAGGATAGAAATTATCATCATTCTCATCAGACCACAGTGCAATAAAGCTCCATATGCAACACCAGAATAAGCTCAAATAGCAACAAGAACAGATGGAAACTCAACAGACAACAATCCTGAATAATGAATGGGTCAGGAAAGAAATAAAAGTATTCATGGAACTGAACAAAAAAAGACATACAATCACACACAACAAAAAACCTGTGGGGTACTTTAAAGGCAGTCTTAGAGGGAAATTTATAGCCTCTAATGCCCAAATCAAAAAAAACCAAAAAAAACAAACAAACAAACAAAAAAACACAAACAAAAAAAAAACAGAAAAGGACAAACAAATAAACATCTAACACTGCAGCTAAAAACACTTGAGACAACAACAACAAATGAACCCTAAACCCAACAGACAGGAAGAATAACAAAAATCAGAGCAGGAAATCAATGAAATAGAAACAAAAAAAAATACATAAAATCAACGAATCCAAAAGCTGGTTCTTTGAAAAGATAAATATAATAGACAGACCTCTAGCCCAGTTAACCAAAAAAAGAGAGAGAAACTCCAAATCAATAGTATTCATGATGAAAGGGGAAACATCACAGCAGACAAAGAAAAGATCCAGACATCATACCATAATACTTCAAAAAATCTATACTCCAGTAAATTTGGAAACCTAAGAGAAATGGATTAATATCTGAAATCCTGAGGAACAATAAGCTTAACCAAGAAGAGACTGACAGTTTAAACGACACATATTTCGAGGAATTGAAGATTTAATTAAAACTTCCCAACTTATAAAGCCCAGGCCCAGATGGTTTCATGGCCGATCTATAAAACTTGAAAGGGTTTACACCATTGCTACCAACGTCCGAAGGGAGGACAAACAGGGGTGTCTCCAAAACTCCTCAAGAAGCCAACATCATCAATACCAAAAACCAGCAAAGATACAGTCAAAAAAGAAATCTATATAAATGAACATAATGCAAAAATTCTCAACAAATTACTTGCACATCACATAAGACCCACATCAAAAAGATCATTCATCATGATCAAGTTGGATTCATACCAGAGATGCGGTATGTTCAACATCATAATAAATCAATTAATATATTAAAACACATAAATGGACTGAAAGGCAAAAAAACCATACGATAATCTCAATTGATGCAGAAAAAGCCTTTGACAAGAAGATCCAGCATCCAAAGTCTGAGAGGGAATCTGACTGAAGGGAAACATTCCTCAACATAATCAAACCATATATATCAAAACCCACTGCCCGCATCATCCTAAATGGAGAAAAAATTGGAACCATTCTCCCTTAAAGGCAGGAACCGGCAAGACTGCCCTTATCACCACTCCTTCAACAAGTGCTTGAAACACTTGCTAGAGCATAAGATAAGAGAAGAAAATAAGAGTTCTCATCAGAAAAGAAAAAGTTAAGCTATCCCCTTTAGCAGAAGATATGATAGTTTACCTAAAGGATGCTAAAAGCTCCACCAAAAAACTTCTAGAAATATTAAGAGTTTTGTAAGTGCTGAGGGCTACAAAATTAACCTAGAAAAAATCAGTGCCTTTCTTTACAACACAATAAATAAGTGGAGAAGATATTCGAAGGAGACCTTCCCACTCATACTAGCCTCAAAAAATAAGATACCTGGAAACACACCTAACCAAAGATACCAAAGCTATTCTAAACAAAAACTTTAAATCCCTGAAGAAGGAGATTGAAAATGATATCAAAAGATAGAAAGACCTCCCATGCTCATGTATTTGGGAAAAATTAAAGTAAAATGTCCATTTTACCCAATTGATATCAGATTCAATGCAATCCCAATCAAAATCTCCATGAGTTCTTTACAGACTTGGAAAAAAAATCCTTAAATTCATATTGAAAAAAACAAAAAAGCCTCAAATAGCTAAAGCAACCCTGAGTGAAAAATGCAATACCGGGGATGCTTCCACCAGCTTCAAGCTATACTACAGGGCCATAGTCCAAGACAGCCTGGTACTGGCCACAAAAACAGACCCATGACCAAGGAACAAAATGAAGATCCAAATTGATCTCATAAAATTTCAGCCGCCTCGTATTTGACAAAGGTGCAAAGAAAGCTCAATGGATGAAGGTATAGCATCTTCAGCAAATGGTGCTGGCAAAATAGAATCACCATTTGTAGAAGAACAAAATTAAACCCCTACCTCTTGCCCTGTACAAAACTAAACCCCAAGTGGATCAAAGATCTCAACATGAAACCTGAAACTCTAAAGGTGATAGAAGAAAAAGTTGCCAACAATCTACAAGACATAGGCATGAAAAGACTTCTAAATCATACAGCAGCTGACACAGAAATAAGGTCAACACTTGACAAATGGACCTCATCAAACTTAAACTTCTGTACAGTGAAAAAAAATATGAAGTGAGAGAAACCCCACATAGTGGGAGGAAACTTTCACATGATTATATGACAGAGCATTATGTCAAGAATATATAAACTACTTGAAATAAAGAAAGTTAAAAAAAGAGGAAGGAATGTAAAAAAAAGAAGTATTTAACTCTCAAAAACAAAGAAGTAAGAAAAAAAATGACCACTCGAAAGATGGAATAAAGACTGAAAAGAGCTTCACCAGTAAGAAGTAAGGATGGGTGAGACACATCTTAAAAAAGTGTTCAACACTTGGGGCTGAGAGATGCTCCTAGCAGTTAAGAGCACCAACTGCTCTTACAGAGGACCCGGGTTGATCCCCAGCACCCAACATGGCGGCTGCTGAGAACTTTTAAACTCCAGTTCCAGGGGAATCCGAACCCACTTCTGACCCTGCAGCATTGCACGACACGGGGGCACAAAACCTACATGCAGACAGTATATTCATACACATACAAACATAAATAATTTTAAAAAAGTGTTCAACATCATTACAAATTAAGGAAATGCCAAATTGAAAACCACTCTCGATCTCATCTCACTTGATACGATAGCTAAGACAAGAAAAACAAAGATACCAAATACTTGAGAGTTTGTGGGGAAAAGGAAACACTCAATCCACTGCTGGTGGGAATTGTAAACTTGTACAACCATATGGAAGAGATGTGGGAGAACCCTTATAAAAGACTCAAAATGAGCCTACCACCTGACCCAATCTACCACTCCTGGGTATTACCCCAAAGACTCATCCTACTGGAAGATAAATGCACACCCCTGTTTATGCAGCTCTCTTCACAATAGCGAAGAGCTGGAACCAACCTAAGTGCCTCAACCGACGAAGTGATACAAATTGTGGTACATCTACACAATGGAGTACTATCAGGGGTTAAAGAAAGATGGCCTCATGAAATTTTCAGGTAAATTGGATGGAACTAGAAGCATTATGCTAGTAAAGTAACACAGTCCTAGAAAAACACACTGATTAATGTATCCCTCATCTGGGATGCTGCACCCCAACTACCTATTTGTAAGGCACACTGAGCAATATTTTCTTTTACCTGAATACAAATGTACCACTTATAATATGAATCTCTTAACGGATCTAGAATTAACCTACCACTTACTTAGACTTAATTGTGGTATATGGGGGGGGGTATGATCACTATTTAGAGTATATAAAAATTAAAGGAACAAATGTGAATTTCAAAAATGGTTACCCTCATTTGTGGATGCTAACACCAAATCCAGTTGAAAGGCAAGCTGAATTACATTTTGTTATATTTTTTATCTGACGCAAATGTGTCTCATAATATGAATCTCTTATTGAGTTCTAGAATTGAACCTACCACTTATTTTCAGTCTGTAATTACTGTATATGGGGTGGAAGATATGTTTCATATCTTAGAGTAATATTAAAATTAAAGGGGAGAAATGTGAATGCTTAAACATATTTTGGGATTAACATAAAGTTTATTCTCAGAGGCTCATTTAATATTGACACATATTGATGGTTATATAGGCATTTGCTGGAATGACACAAGGGGAGAACAACACAACAACATAAAGACTGGGTTGAAGAACTGACTGATACAGTTAAATTCTGCTCAAAACAACAAGCCTCTGTAGTGAAAAACTTTGGAGACTGAGAGAAGATGCAAGACATGTATGGCAGAAGCCACGAACTGGAGCGGGGTGGGATGGGGGCAGGGAGAGGGGAATGTGTCTAAATTGGACTGAAGGATGATGTATGAAATGCACAAATCATCAAAAAATAAACTAATTAAAATAAATTGGACAATTAATGAACTTAAGCATTTAGATTCAATTCCAATAACGATGCTAAAAAATGAATAAGGCCAGGTGTGGTGGTGCATGCCTTTAATCCCAGAGAGGCAGGGCAGGCAGATCTCTGTGAGTTCAAGCCAGCTGGGTCATCTCATAGTGAGCTCCAGGCCAGCTGGCACTAAAGGGAGACCCTGTCTCAAAAATACGAAAAAAAATGAAAAAAAATGAATAATGACAGACGCATTTTCAAAGTGGTAAAGATGGCATGCTTAGCTCTATGCATGAATCACACTGACAAGGAAAACATGTGGGGTTTGTTCCTAAGTAAACTGTACCTGGTGCTCCAAGACAGCTTCTCTGTGGTTTGTTTACACCCAAACTCTACAAGATGGTGTAATCTAGCATTTCAGAAATAATCTAACATTGCAGTCTCCCAAGACAAACTAGATTGACTTTGTAGAATTATCTCCCACCATCTCCAAAACTAACGTTAAAGTTATAAAAAGCTGAAAAGATACAATGGGAAAGAAAAGACAAATGAATGTGATAAGAACAGGAGAGCGACGGCAGCACATTGGGAATCGCCAGCAACAACACTGAAGGCTGCAGGGAAGGGAGATGGCTTCAAATTATTAATGAGCGATGAGTTCTAAAATTGAGTTCTCTATCCAGCCAAGATGACAATGAAGATTGACGCTAAGAAAAGATGCCTCCAAAGTGTCGTCTCATGAGTCCCTTCCCGGGAAGCTCACAAATGATGTCCTCAAAATAACAAAAAACAAAAATAAATGAGTAAACTGAGAAAGAGGGAAACACAGGACCCAACTTTGGAGGAAGATAAAAGATTCCCCATGATGAGAGGTACTCAGGAAAGTCAGCTGCCAGCGCAGATGGAAGGTAAGAACAGAGACGAAGAGACAGCTTCTGGCATGGAGCCGTGGCCAGGATCAAACCGAGTGACTAGTTAATGTGTTCATCCATAATGAGAGGTATTTTATGGTTATTTTTAATGGAAGTTGAAATACCAACATTTTTAAAAATTGGACAAAATGAAATCAGAATGAATGAGAAAGTTGTATAATAAAGGAATTATAACTCTAATACATTACTTAATAAATGGTGAACAGTGCTTACATGAATATATGATATAAATTCTGAGTATTTACTTTGCTTAAAAGTAAGATACAATTTTTTTAAAGAAGAAGGCAGGGCATAGGGAGGTAGCTCAATGGTTAGCAGGTTTGCCTCACATATGTGAACCGCTGGGCTCTGATGCCCAACGCTGCCAAAATATGGGAGGGAGGGAAGGAGAGAGAGAGAGGAAGGGATGGAGGGAAGAGAGGGAGGGAAGGAAGGGAGAAGGGATGGAAGGAGAGGGAAAGGTTGAATGATATAGGGGCTAAATCTTCATTTTGTAAAAATCTGAAACCCCAAATGTAGTATTTAGAAAGAGTGAACTTACCACCATAACAAACATTTATATCAACTCTGGGTACTGAAACTCAGAGAAGTATAAAGCAAAAGAATGTCTTTTTTAAAAATTATAATTCTTGTAATTGTATGTAAGGCTTTTGAATTTGTAGCCACATTTCTTTCAGAAAAAATAATGATTTTTGAAGAAATGTATGCAGAGTATGAAAATATCACCAAACTAAAAACACTCAGAGTGAAGTACATCTTTTATTTTTCTTTAAAGCTCCTTTTCGTGCCTTGGATATATTCAGGAATCAATAAACTTGTGCTGTTTAATAATTACCACTCAAATGATAGCTCAGTGGATTTGTTAAAGCATTATGTGAGATATAATTTGGAACCTGGGCTGGATAGCTTTAGTTATCAACTTGACACACCTGGGTAGAGGGAATCTCAATTGAGAATTTCCTCCATTGGACTGGCCTGTAGCCATGTCTATGGGACATCTTCTCGATTGTTGAGTGATGTGGGAGGGCCCAGCCCACTGTGGGCAGTGCCAACCTTGGGAAGGTTGTGTATCATATAAGAAAGCAGGTTGAGCATGGGCCAGGGGACCAAGACAGCAAGTAATTCCTCCATGGCCTGCATTTCAACTCCTGCCTCCATGTTCTTGCCCTGAGTTCCCAACCTTGGCTCCCACAGTGACAAACTGTGACCCAGGAGATGTAGGATGAATAAACCCTTTCCTCCCCAAGTTGCTATTGGTCAGAGTGTTTTGTCATAATTGAAAGCAAACTAGAACAGAAACTAATTCTCTTTCTAAATAGGACACGGAAGTCACAGTATACTGAATAGTCCTTTATCTTGGTACAGGAAAGAATAGACATTTACTAGAGGAAAGAAGGAGAACAGCAATGATAATATCATGTTTGGCACAGTAGATGTTTCATCAGGTAAACAATACCTTCCTCAGCAAGTCTAATAAACTGGTAATATGAGCTGGGGTTAGTCTAATGTACTGGTGCTATGAGCTAGGGTTTTACATTTTTTGGTGGTGTGTGTGGGGGGGTAGTACCTAGGATTCATCTAGATTTCACACATGCTGGTCAAGTGCTCTACCACTGAGATACATCCTTCCCACCAGGTTAGTTTTTACAGTTTTTATCCTCTAGAATATTTTGCACTTTAAGAAAAGCCAAGGCTTTCAAATGAAGGATTTTCTTTCAAAGTCAACGAACTTAAGATTTATCGTTAGAAGTATCACGGGTGGCCAACACACAGGGCCATGTTAACACCATTCTTTCTTCTTTAACCAAGGTAGGTATTGCCATCTAAATAACATTCTCCAATAGTGAAAGTGATGCAGGCTTTCCAGGGATGAGGAACTGACTGACTTGACCAGAGTGGAAGTTCATACATTGGCTACTGAGCCAATCAGGTATCTTCCACAGCAGGAATAACTAACATTGAGTCTCAGATCTAGCTGAAGAATTTTATCATGATTCATTGATAATAGGAATACCTTGTGAGTGGAGAGACAGTGTAATAAGTGATACAACATGGCAAGGAGGCTCTGACTTTCTACCTCTGAAGTCCTGCAGGCAAATATTCAAAGGAGACTAGAAATAAAAGAGATAGAAAATAGAAAGATGATTGAAGAAGAATGGAAATAACTTGGTAAATTACTAGATACCAAAACTGAGGAGAAGGCAGGATAGTAATAATGAGTAATAATGATAACATTTTAGTCCCTGTTATGATGCCAGCATACACTGAGCCCTTTCCGTACAAGTGCTATCATTAAATCCACTGCACTAGACTTTATCATCAACACTATAATCCATGTTGTAGTTGAGGAAATGGAGGCAATATAGATTAACTTGCCCAGACTTCCACAATAAATAAATGTTAGATACAATATTAAACCCAATCTGTTTGTTCCCTGGAATGGAGAACTCCAGGGAGATTGGACATCCAAGAGGAACAGTGGTAATTAGGTATATAGAATGGATTTTTATGTGAGCTTAAATATTCAGGCAGAGTGATTGTCATTATGATAGAAGCATTGATTTGGAGAATGAACAGACATAGAACCAAGAACAAAGCATGAGGTTACTAGTCAACAGGCTAAGTGGAGAATCATCAAAGGAGATAGTTGAAGAGTTAAGGAGAATTGCCTGTCATAGAGACAGAGCCTTTATTTAAGGAAAGACAATACCTAATAGTATCAAAGAGCCTAGGGATAATAGGTAAAAAGTGGGCAAATGACAAGGGGCTGGTGAAAAAGGACAGAGAAATTAATTTCAGTTGCACAGCACAAACAGAGACCAAATCACTGAGAAAAGATAATAAGCTATTGACAAAATCAACATAGTTCACCTGATAATGACTTTTTTGGTGAAAGTTGGCTGTGTCAGTCCTATGGCCTGAGAAGGGAATGGGGTGAAGCAAATGTTTGTATTTCTGGCTAGGTAAAAATGCAGACATAGCTAAAGACAGTGGACAGGCAGGTGTTTTCATGAAGTGAAACTTGACTGGAAAGAATACACCTCAAATCATGGAGAAATCAACTACCCTTATCTGCAAATACACTAGCCAGATGTCATTCCTTGAAGATAACCCTGGGCTTGCACAGGTAGCACACACTCCTAAGACAATAGCTGAGAGCTGATGTGTCCCCTAATCCTTGTCTCTCACCTAGAAGACATATTCCGGGCAACAAGGAACATACAAAGGAGTGGCTGTTCCTGCCAGCATGAGATCAAATCCAGGAGGCTTCGTTCTGGGATTGGAACAAGGTCAGTGCCACTGGAATGGGGAAGAATTGACTAAAACAGTGAAGAGGCAGACGTTTCCCAGACATGTGAGTGGGTGTTCGTGTCATTAGTTGGCAAATCTCAGGCAGAGTCAAGACCCAGGAATTCTAGGGTGGCTGTCTGTCTTCACTGAGCAAGCAAGGGACTGCCTTGCATGATAAACAGCCCTGCTATCAGCATCCTTATCCCCATAAAACAAGTTGGAACAAAAGGACAAAAGCTCAGATCAACCCAAGGTGCTTCTAGATGCACAAGCTGGTATTTTCTACCTCCTACACACCTGTCAGGTAAAAGGCAAAGCAAATTCGCATCTCTCCTTGATCAGAGCTAGAACTGAAGTAATCTGCGAAATCAAAGTCTCCTATTCTGAGTTCTCTGAATGACATTTGTAGGAGTAAGCCTAGAATCCAGCATCCCTGCTGCCCCTGCTTGAGAGCTATGACAACTGTCTGCTCTCTCTAATGAGTGATCCCCAATGCAGCCAATTTAGTTATTTGACATTTATTGTATTTTCAATTTGAATCAGAAACTCCTAATCCAGAGTTAAATACTTAGGTAGTAAGTCTGTCCTTTCTAAACAGAGTGAGCAAACCCCCTCACCTCCCTTGAATGCCCAAGGCTAACAATTAACCTTCTGTCTTTATGTCTGCATCAAATCTGCCCAAAAGAAAAATCAAAAACGTTCTCCCTGGAACACAAAATTCAAAAGCTGAAAAACATCTTAAGAATTAATCTCCATGCCCTATTCTTTGGCTGGCAGGTTAAAAACTGAATTTGCATAAATCCATAGCAGTCAGTCCTCTCTTATTTGTAAGGATAAAAGAAGAAGACAAGAGAGAGAGAGAGAGAGAGAGAGAGAGAGAGAGAGAGATTTTACATACAGGAGAGAGGGCCGGTGGCACTCGTACAGTGCCATGACAAATGGCACAAGCATAGGTGAATTGGAGTGTTATAACTATGGTCTAGAGGTAACTTCAAGATAAACTAAGGGCCCATAAGGTAGTAATAAAAGGTTAAGTTACCCTCTGCATATAGATGCAGTCTAGGTCTTAGAAGAAGGGGCAAGGAGAAAGGAGGCTAGAGTTCAAATGACAGTTTATCAAGGTTGTTGAGTCAAGCTCAGGCCTAAGTCCCCTCTGAAATTCCATTAACTGTTTCTACTAGCTCCCTGACTCCACAGGATATATCTTTGGCTGATAGGTAAGTGGGTACACAACCTGAGAGTATCTGTTGCTTCTTGGTTGATGCCATGTCATACATACTTCATTCAATATCTCAGTATCGTCCATGAGTACATCAAAAGCTATACTCATTAATTCTTAAGAGCCTAACTTGTCTTCCTAAAAACATTCCATCTTCCGTGCTTTCACTCCTCTGTGCCTCGTCCATGCTCTGAATCATCCTGTGAGCCTGTTAGCTTCCCATTCCTGTCCCACCTATGTCCGCCTTTCCCCTGAATTCAAGCGGTTCCCAAATCCAATATACTTTGTCTGGTGTATATTAAAATTGTACAAGGCCTTACTTACTGGTCGTACACCAGTCCTACATATCACATTAGGCTGCACCAAGGAGATACTGCTCCATCAGATTCTAGGTGTCCCAGCCAGACCAGCAATGTGGAGCAGGGGCTTAAGAGGCCAAGCAAAAGTCCTGAATGGGAATGGAGCTGCCTGAGAACTTGAAGATGACCTTGCCTGTTCGCATCCACCAGCATGATGGCTGAAGTATAGCATCAGAACATGCAGCCAGCTGGTGAGCATTGCCAGTTTCTGGATGGAAGTGGCCCAAGAGATTGAAATATGCCTGGGCTTTAAACGCAAATTCAGTGGAGGAGAGAAATGCAAGATATAGTTAAGATACATCAAGTTTGGCACTACAGTACCTATTTCCTCTCTGTTCTTCAGGACACAGCTCTAGTTTACACAACCAAAACCTCTCAATTTATCTAAACTAGTATAGGAATTCTTTAACCAGTGCTCTAGTTTGCTGACAATTCCTGTGACAAAACACTCTGACCAATACCAACTTGGGGAGGAAAGGGTTTATTAGCTTACATCTCCCTGTCACAGTTCATCCCAAGAGCATCCAAGGTAGGAATTCAAGGCAGGAACCTGGAGGCAAGAGCTGAAGCACAGGTCATGGAGGAGTGCTTGCTTCCCTGGCCTATGCTCAACCTGGTTTCTTATACAATTCAGGACCACCTGTCCAGGGGTGGCACCGCTCACAACAAGCTGGGCCCTCTCACACACTCACCAGTCAAGAAAATACCCCACAGACATGGCCATAGGCCAGTCCAATGGAGATAATTTCCCCAAAATGAGGCTACCTCTACCACGTGTGTCAAGTTGACAACTGAACCTGTCCAGCATGACTAGCTTCCTACGGTAGACTCCTCTACTTCCTTCCGGTCTTCCCAGTTGCTTATGATCTCCTGAAAGCATAACTTTGCACATGCTGTGCTATGGAAAGCATCCTTTCATTAGCTTGAACAGTCCATATCCTGAGTAAATCAAACATCTCACATGTATTTTATGATTCAATGCTTTCCCTCTAAAAATAATTTAAAATTTCCCACGAAGGTAGGAATAACCTAGAAGAGATAGGCTAGAGGTAAAGAGATAGATATAGATGTAGTTAGACTAAGCCACAGGCTGTTTAGACCTGGCTATCTTCAGTATTTCAATGCCTTAGATTCTTTTTCTAGACTCAGTCTTTGGAAATGTAAACATAATCCCAAGGAGCCAGAGTTGACAGATAGCATCTTTGTGGCTTCAATCACACAGGTTTTCTATAGCACTGACTTAATCTTTCACTTATTTTGTTTTGCTTTGTTTGTTTGTTTGAGGAATTAGGTATATACTCTGTAAATGTAATGACTAGTTACCAGAGCACTTTTTCTATGGTAAATGTAGATAGATGGATAGATAGATAGATAATAGATAGATGATAGATAGATAATAAATTTAAGATAGATAGATGATAGATAGATAGATAGATAGATAGATAGATAGATGATGGATGACAGATGAAATGAAGTGCATTTTGCTTACAAATTTTACAAACACACAAGAGCTAGGTGTGGTATGCAAGCCTTTAATTCCAATACTTAGGAGGCAAAGGCAGGTGGATCTCTGTGAGATCCAGTCCAGCCTGGTCTACACAGCTAGCAAATTCTAGGCCAGCTCGGGCTACAGGAAGACCCTCTCAAAATGTCCTTTTTTTTTTTTTTTTTTTTACAAACACAAGAAAACACATTGTGAAAAATAATGATGATGGAGAGGAAAGAAGCCAAAGCAAGTGATGAAAAGCCTAGAACAATGCAGCTCTGGCAAAAAATGGTAAGAATGGTACCATCATCAATGGTAAGAATCTTCTGATTCTAATTACTGTTTTCTCCCAACTGTTGACTATCATATACTCAAATGGAACTACAAAGATGCATGATTGTGGATAGTCAATGGTTATCTCTGTGAAATGGGATTTTTTTTAAAAAAGCAACTTTGGGGTTATTTAATCAAGAAGAAAGATGACAGATAACATCAACATACATTTTAACTGAGTTTTTACAAATGACTCTTCTAAGTTTCCAAAACCAGTATTTTATCACTTCACAGTTTAAGAATCTTATACCTTCCCACCACACTACATCCTGAGGGTTTTGTCCCCTCCCACTACACTAAAGTTTGAGGGTCTTATTTCCTCCCATCATACTGTAGTCTGAGGGTCTAGGCTCAATTTCAGTCAATGGTAAAAACAGTTTACCTTATGAGGGAAATAGCTTTATTTTCAAAGATATAAATGACTCTGTTAATAGTCTGTTTTAAAATTCTATTCCCTTCATATGACTGAAGAGATAATTCATAGATTGTATTTGGAGAAATAAACTTCCCAAACATCTGTCTGTTTATGAAACTAAAAGCTCTGAAAACCACTTTTGGCTCCAAACCTGAGACTGACACCAGAAATTTTGCATAGGAAGAAATCAGGGTCAGGCTGCCTGGTCAGGACTTACAGAGCAAATTCCTATCGCTTCCATTAGTCTATTTCCAAGTATTGTTAACCACGGCCATGTTCCTGTAGTCCCAGAAAGAGTACAAATGTACAGTATATTCTGCCACAAAGACGTCTAGCCACCATCCCCATGGCTCCCTTCTTGAAACCTACAGCACGTTGGGCAGCTAGATAAAGAAGAGTAATTAACAGAGATAAAGTCAGAGCTAACCACGTGGAAAAAAAAGGGCAAGTGCAGGTCCTTTGCTGAAGAGCTCCAGGGTGCCAGTGAGGGCCAAGGCACTTTAATCCCTTCAGGATTTTGCTCTAGGGATTACAAAATGTCTGCCTCCATTGAGAAACATCATATCCTCACACAATCACACCAGCATGCAAAAGAAAGACATTTTCCAGGCATATAGGTTTTGGGGGTTTGAGTTTGTGTGTGTGTGTGTGTGTGTGTGTGTGTGTGTGTGTTCCATGTGCATGTATGTGGAGGACAAAGGACAACCTTGGGTGTCATCATCAGAAATGAAGTTCACCTCTTTTGCGCCAGGGTCTCTCATTGGTCTGGAACTCATTGGTTAGGCTAAATTAGCTACAGCAGGTTTAGGGCTCCTCTCCCATCTCTGCCTCCCTTGGTCTGCGATTACAAGCACTCACCACCATGCCTGCCATTCTTTACATGGGTTCTGGGGATTGAACTCCAGTCTTCACGCTTGGATGGAAAGCACTTTACACACTTAGCTATTCCCAGCCCCAGGCGTCTGTTTTTATTTGAGAAGTTTCCAGCAGTCCCTAATCAGCTGCTCTTCCCAACCTGAAGCCCATGCTGGGGAGCATCTTTAAGCTCCAGATGTAAAGGAGGAAAGCCATATTCCTGGCTTCCTGTCCTTCATACCTGCTTATGAATGTCTGACAAGATGGAGGAGGGTTAATGTGAGCAGACACAACTGCGGGATGTAATTTGATAGCAGTGTTGTGGCCAAGAGAAAGAAATCTGCTTCTAATATCACCTCAACTTAAGCATAATCATTTAATAATGTGGTCCTTCGAATTATTCATGACAGCACTATATTATCTTCTTTTCTGTTTCAGTAATAAAATACCATGCCCAAAATCAGCTCATGGTAGGAGATTATTTTGCCTTACAGTTCCAGGGAGATAAGAGTCCATCATCAAGGAGACGTGACAGCCAGTGGAAAACAGTAGCTGGAGCAAGAAGCCGAGGGCCTACATCTTCAACAGCAAACACGAAGCAGAGAGAGCAAACTGGAAGTATGGTGAGTGAACTCTCAAAGCCTGACTCTGGTGACACAATTCCTCCAGCGAGGCTACTCATCTAAAACAACATTAACCACTAGGGACTTAGCATTCAAAGAACTGAGGTCTCACTCAAACCACCACATTCCATTCCATCACCCCCACAGGCTCTTGGCTATACCATAATACAAAGCAAAATTTAGTCTAACTTTAACAGTCTCTCTAGTCTTAATCTCCACACTGTTTCAAAGTCCAAAGTCTCTTGGGAAACTTAAGGCAATCTCTTGACTATAACTCCCTCTAAAATCAAAAAGTAAATTACATACTTCCAACATACAGTGGCACAGAATGTATGTTCCCATTCCAAAAGAGAGGACTAGGATATAGTGAGGAAATACTGGACTGAACCAAGAATGAAGCCAAGCAGGCCAAACACCCAGTCATGTGGCACCAAGTCTGATGACTGGGTCTTCATGTCAGAAGGTCTGCCCCTCTAACTGTGCTGCCTGCAACATTCATACAGCTCTCTCTTGGACTTTTTCCACTCCCTGTATGTAGTTTTCCTTGACAGGTGTCTGATGGCTCTGGCATCTCCAACACCTTATGGTTTCCACTACAGCCCAGGCTTCATTTTCACAGCTCCAAACATGGGCCTCTTGTGGCCTCCTTGTCTCTCTTTCAGGGACTCCAGCAGTGGTACACATTGCTTGGCCTTGACTGCTCTCAGAAACTGAAGAGGAAGACTACAACCTCTTCATTCATGCATCATGCATCTTTCATGTATCTAAATCCAGTTCCAAGTGTACAATACCGGCAAAAGTTTAGCAGCCAGCTTGAGATGGACCCTTTCCCCTTGAATCATTTTTGCAGCAGGTTTTGTATTTTGTTTTCTAGGATCAGAAAAACCCTTAAGCCTTTTCCTTTCATAAGCTGGAACTTAGCTGCAGCTGCGTGGGGTCTTACCCTGAGGGTATCCTTCCCATTGTTCCAGTGCAGAACAGGAGGCCTAACCTTAACGGTGCTCTTCTCCTTGGCAATTGTAGACTCCCTCCTAGCATGTGCCTTACTGCTCCCAAATTGTACATCTTGTATTCTTTCTGCTTCTTTGGCTTTTTCATTGGAGATCTGCATAAGAAATATCAATCCACGGATTCAATATTACATCTTGAAATTTCCTCTGCCAAAGAAATTAATCCACTATTTTTAATTTATCCTCAGGCAAGTTCCTAGGACATAGGCAAAAAGCAGGCAGATTCCTTGCCAAAACATCACATGAAGGCTCTCTAGCATAGTACCTAACAGACCTTGTTTCCCACTGAAACCTCTTAAACTGAATCTCCTGCACCTGCATTACTCTCAGCAGTATCGTCTACCAAGCTCTTACTATGACCCACTAAACTCTTCTTACAGCAATCAATAATTTTTCTAGTTCAAAGTCTTCCACATTGCTCCAAAAAACATGGCTTACTCTCTGGTACAAACTTCTGTCTTAGTTACTTTTGTTGCTGTGATAAAATACCATGACGAAAAGAAACTTACAAAAGGAAGAAATTATATCTTCCTTACAAAAGGTAGAAATTATATACTTCCAGAGGGATGAGTCCATCATGGTGGGGAGGTATGACAGCAAGAAGCCAGCATGGCGGCAGGAGCCACAAGCTGAGAGATCACGTCTTCAGTCCCACATAGTCTGTAAATCCAAGGAGCACATTTACCTTCCAGATGAGGGTAAAGATAGTGCCTGATGCATAAGATACTGACAATTTTTTTTTTCTAAATGATGGTCACTATAACTTGGACTATCAGAATGATTGCTATTTCCCTCTTAATAACAACTTTCCAGGACCTTTCCAAGTCCTTAAACTTTAAACTCCATATATTCATATGCAAAAATGGACAAAGCATGGATAACATTGTAGAGAGTATAGTTTATACTTTTGGCTAACAAAAGATTTTTTCTGAGAACTTTACCTAAACTTAGATAATTAAGAACTGATTATGTGGATTATTGGATCTCCCACCAAAGGCAAAGTTTGCCTGAAGGTTGCCATGGGAGGGCCCCAGTTGGTCTGTGGGAGAAAGGGTGTGATAATCACCAGGCTATTTCACTAGGCTCTGTCAATATTTGTTTGATTTCCCAAAGCTATAGAACTGCTTATTAACAGCTCAATTGCATAGAAAGTTAATCAACATTTTCTACAGGAAATACTGGACTGGCATTCATAACCTACTTTCAGGATGAAAGATAGGCTCATAAAAGAAGAGACTTCATTAGACTGTTTTAGGAATTTGAAGTAGTAAATTATTCTATTTGGTTGATAAATAGAATAAATACTATAAATGGTCATGCAGCATGTGACTTTTCAGTATCAAAAACTTTCTCTCCATTTTTTTATTATTTATCCCTTCCCATTCACAAATATTTTCCTTTTTTTTTTTTTTTACAGATGTTTAAGATGTTCAATCAACTCTTCCAAGTATATATGGAGGTGGCAGAAAAGTGAATTTGGACATGTAGAAAACCATGGTTAAAAGTGTGGTTCTTACCTGGGAAAAATCATTAATCCTCCCAGTTTTTGGTTACCACAATACCCAGAAGGAAGCCTTTGTATTAATGAGACTAGATGAAAGGAGAGTAAAGGGCAGGAGGGAAGGTGGGAAGAAAAGATAGGTATTCCAGAGAGAATCAAGAGGGATGCTGACACCAGAGAAATCTACACTGCCCTGTAGCTTGTTAGAAGTGCAGAATCATTAGCAGGGCATGGGTGGCACACGCCTTTAATCCTAGCACCTGGAAGGCAGATCTTTGTGAGTTTAAGGCCAGCCTGGTCTACAGAGTGAATTCCAGGTCAGCCTACACTACAGGGAGACCTTGTCTCAAAAAGACAAAAAAGAGAAGTGCAGAATCCTGGAGTTAGGATGTAGCTTAGTTGGTTTCATACCCAGTACTCCATAGTGTAGGTATGGGGACTAACATCTGTAATCCCAGCACTTAGGAGGATGAGGAGACAGGAGGATTAGAACTTCAAGGTCCTGTTCTGCTACATAGCAGGAAGGCTGTACTACCTCACACCAACCTCATTTTAACAAGTCCTTCCCACTCAGGGGATTCCTGCACTGCACGTTAAAATCTGAGAGCAGCCTCAGTATAAGAGGCAGTACTCACAAGAATAAACTGGCAAGAATGTAGGAGCTCAGAGCTCTGACAGCTGGGAGCAGCCTGCTCAGAGAGTGAGTGGGAGGTTAGGGGACTGGGACATCAAGTCTAAGAATCTGCTATGGAACACTGTTCTCCAGGCATGGCAGTTGCTTTGTTGAAATCAGAATAGTTGTGAATATTCACTTGAGACCCTCACAAGATTGGGTCCACTGAGAATCCCTCATAAAAGAGAAGGAGGGTTTGATAGGTGCAGGAGGCAGGATAGAAGGTCACTCACAGGAGCTCTAGGAGGCAGAGAGCTTGTCTTTGCATATTATGAAATGTGAATGCATTAAACAATAGTAATATTTATATATTGCTATTTTGCTTCTTGCTTCCACAAAGAAGAAAATCTTCAAATGGAAAAAAACATCCTATTTTTCCCATATTGGCCCTGTTTCCACAGGTTGATTTGGATGAACACAGAGAAAGAAATACAAAACTACATACTGCATGGTCCTGGCCTTATTCAGTATCTACCTTTCTACCCTCCCCACACCCCACCCCTTATTCTCCTCCTCCCTTCCACTCCCCAGTCCTCCCTACCCTTTGATAGAGCTTCTATTCACCTTCTTAACTAAGTGATTCTTTTTAAAAAAATATTTTATTTTTATTTATGTGTATGTGTATAATCACCACAGGCATGTGTCTGACAGATCAGAGGAGAGCACTGGATTCCCTGGAGCTTGAGTTCCAGGAGGTGCGAGCTGTTGAAAGGCTGAAGCTCTCTCTAAGTCCACCCCCACTGAAGTACTTCCTTCAGCAAGGCTGCACTCCTAGAAGTTCCATAACTTCCCCAAACAGCTCTACCAACAGGCCACCAAGAGTTCAAATACAAGACCCTATGGGGGACATTTCTCATGCAAACCACCACAAAGACACTGGTTCTTAGGAAATTCAATCGCTCACTGAACAGGGAACAAATTCCTTCAGAAGCAACAAAGCATGGTAGAAAAGAGCTTGGTTTGGAAGTGATGAAAGTTGAGACTTTTATCACTTTAATGTCACTGAACATTAAATGCTATATCAGTACTTCTTTATCTATCCTCACAGTCTCCTGAAAGGAAATAGATGACAAATAAAAATCTCCATGGATGCTACATGATAAGAGAATCCACAGGTGTCTGGACCCCTTGTAGGACCCTGAGCGATGCATGGAGAAGGTTGAAGAAACTCTCAGTCAGGGCTCTCAGTGTCATCATCTGGACTGGGAGTGAGATGATAACACAGTGACAACAGACTGCTTGGGCTTGTTTGAATGTGGTTTGGATTCATTTCAGAAGCTCCTATTGTGAAGTCTGGGAGTCTGTGTTTGTTTCTTTTCCCAAGTCACTGTCATTAATAATAATGCTCACAGAAGCTTGAGAATTGTTTCCTTAGTAAATCATCTCATTTTCTGAGGAGGATATTGATGCTCAGAGAAGACAAGTGATGCTTAGAATGTCACTCATTCTGGACAGTTTTTTAGGTTTTATACTGTTGAGTTACAATTTATTGCCTTACTTATACAAGATCTCTGAAAGGTAAGCTGGTATGTATGATGTTACACTGTTTTCTTTGCTAATAGATTAAAAGAGTTATTTTAAACTCTAATGTAACTAAAACATTAGAATTTTTAAAAATTCTAATGTTACCGTATGGTCTTCTGAGAGTTAAAAACATAAACTGTCCTGAATGGGGCTGCTTTTCACCTATGGCTATAATTTTAATTAATTCTTCTAATTTACTGATTCAGGTCACATAATTATGTATTAACAACATATAACTAATAGTATTAGACTCAGATAAGTGTATGGTTATGTTATATAAGAAAACAAATTTATGGGGGCTGGAGAAATGGCCCAGCAGTTAAGAACACTGGTTCTTGCAAAAGACCTGGGTTTGAATCCCAGTTACCACATGGCAGCTAACAACTGTCCATAACTCCACTTTCACAGAATACGATGTACTCTTCTGTCTTCCATGAGCATTTCAGGACACTGGTACACTTGCATGCAGGCAATATATCCACACACATAAAAATTAAAAATAATAAAAATGTTTAAAAATGCAATTTTATTCATGTCATTCTTTTGTTTTAATAGGAAGTTAATAATGACTTTCAGGGTACCTAACTAAGCAGACACAAGATTTAAATTGACTAAGAAATCAAGCAAACTCCAATTATATACCTTATATACCCCAAGAACTATGATCAAAGAAAGGGATTAGAAAATTCACCATCCTCATTAGTATTGTGGTGAGTATCCCCACCTGTCATGCAGTAGACCGGGTTTTGGTTTTGGTGGGTTTTGTTTTTGGTTCCCCAACAGAGAGGCAAACCATTCTTTTTTTTTTTTTTTTTGGTCTTTTTGAGACAGGGTCTCCCTTTTAGTCCAGCTTTTGCGGGCATGGTGGCACATGCCTTTAATCCCAGCACTTGGGAGGCAGAGGCAGGCAGATCTCTGTGAGTTCAAGGCCAGCCTGGTCTATCCAGTGAACTCCAGGCCAGCTGGGACTAAAGGGAGACTCTGCCTCAAAAAGATCAAAAAATAAAAAGAAAATTAACATCAAAGTATATATGAACACATACCTATATACATGCACACATGCATGTCCAAATCATATATACCTCCCAAATGATTAGAAGTTTAGTTAGTGAAAGAAATGGTGAACATTCAATTGATTCTTAAATGCTACAACAGCTTATTTTTTAGCCAAATTTGGACTTTCTTTTGGAATCTTATTAGCATTTCCTGCCATAGCTAAGAAAACACGAGAACGTGGAAAGCCAAAATAACACAGCAAATAAATTAGCTTTTTCTCCAAGGGAAGATGCAATCTGTTTGATGTAAGGTGGATGGGAGATGAACAGATAATTGATGTCAGGATCTGAATTAAGGTTACCTCCTTCTCTTCTACCCACAATATGGTTAGTGAGTATGACTACCTCAGGCTGTTTTGAAGAAATGTCCCCATTCACCACCCCAGGGCATCACTGTCTGACTGTCACCAAGCTCCAGTTGCTTACTATAGCAAAACCTTTCATTTTACTCAGAGAATTTGTTCTCAACCCTTGCTTTCCAGATAACGTCCATTTTGCATCTATCTGGAACTTTCCACTTCTCCTGTCCTCATCCTTTTGTTTGTTACCAACAGGTGCTTCTTGGAAAAGGAAAAAGGAATTTTGTGACCTATCTTCCCATTCTTATTGGAAGATTCTCCTAAATCAACTGTGTTGAAGCGCATTCAACAACTTAGCTGTAAGATTCTTTATAGTGGTGTGGGATGTGGGGTTGTGGGGATGTGGGGGTGTGCTCATGTATGTGCATGTGCGCCTGTGTGCTCGTGAATGTGGAAGCCAGAGGCTGAGCACCTCATTTTCTGAGAAGAGGTTCCTCACTGCAGAGGGAGTCTACTGGTTCAACTAGGCTGACTAGCTAGGGAGATTCCTCGGGTCCTCCACTTTTTGCCCTTGTCTACAGCACTGGGGTCCCAGATGCCCACAACCATTCCTGACTTTTACATGGTTATTGGGGATTGATCATGGGTCTTCATGTTTGAGTCATCTCTCTACATCCTTCTGACAGCCTTTTAAAGTGAATTTTGCATCCCAGTGTAATAAAAAAAACTGGAAAGCTGGAGCTACAGGGAGACCCTGTCTCAAAAAGACAAAAAAAAAAAAAATGGACAAATCTCAATGCGCAAAGTAAACATACCAATATATTTAGCACCAAATGAAGAAACAGACACTTCTTGCACCCTGGGCTCATTATAGCCCCTAACTCTATTTTTTTGAGACAGGGTCTCCCTGTAGCCCCAGCTGTCCTGGAACTCACTCTGTAGACCAGGCTGGCCTTGAACTCACAAAGACATGCCTGCTTCTGCCTACCGAGTGCTAGGATTAAAGGCACACACCACCATGCCCAGCAGGATCCCCTAACTCTAATGGACCACCACTTTCATTACCTCTTCTACCATACAGTAGTTTTGCCTGGTTTGCACTAATAAATCCATGTACCAGGTACTCTTCCCATTGACTGCTCTAGTCGCATATTATGTTTATGAGATGCACCGTGCGTGTGTCATGGGAATGTTCAAATTTCTATTGCTTTATGTTGTGCCATTTTACAAACACAGCAGAGTTTATTTACCCAGACTACTTTTGATGGACATTTAGTTTATTTCCAGGCTGGCATGATTATGGATTGTGTGCTGTAAAGAACAATCCTTTACATATTTTTCATGAACATATAAATGGATTTCTGTTATATATAAAACCAGGAGTGGACCTGCTGGGTCAGCCTTAATAGAGACTTCTAAATGCTTCTCAAAGATAGTTACAACTCACTCACACTCTCATACCCAGTCTTTCCTCAACTTCATTTGTGTGCATAATATAAATATCATTATGTTTTTAATTTGTTTTCCATATAATTTGATGAAATTGAGGATGTTTCCATAGATTTGTGAAAAGTTAGACATTTACTTTCATTAAGTACCTTCATAAATTTTTAATCTATTTTCAAGGCTGGAGAGATGGCCTAGCGGTTAGGAGCGCCAACTGCTCTTGCAGAGGACCCGGGTTCGATCCCCAGCACCCACATGGCAGCTAAGAACCATCTGCAATTCCAATTCCAGGAGAACTCCAGTTCCAGGGGAATCTGACACCCTCTTCTGACCTCCATGGCATTGTGTGACACAGGTGCACAAACCTACATGCAGACAGTACATTCATACACATTAAATAAATAAATAAATAAATAAATAATTTTTTTAAATTTTTTTAAATTTTAATCTATTTTCAACTGAGCTTCCTCAATGTTTTCTTTAAAATCTCATACTCCTTTAAGAAACTGCACTTGGTTTTATTGAACCGTCATTTTTGTGTGCTACTAAATTTGATATACTGCTGTGTTGAGGGTTTTGCTTCTAAACTCCCTGTGAGGTATTACTGGCGGGTTTATACTGGCTCCATGGAACAGACATATAGGTGTTTCCTCTTTTTCCATAGTATGTAAGAATTTATACAGTATGGGGTTGGTATTATTTATTCCTTAAATGTCTGGAATAATTCAGCAACAGAGTAACATCATCCTAAAGTGTTCTCTGTAGAAAGGTTTCAAACAGTAGATTTAATTTCTTGGTAAAAAATGTTTTTTAAAAGAAAATTAGTTAGATTTTCTTCCCCAAGAAATTTTCAAATTGAAACATTCGTTGAATAAAATACTCTATGGTATCCTGAGTTTATTTCTGGGATCCCTGTATGATCTGCAGTAATGTCTGTTTTCCATTCCCAATATTACTTTATATGTCTTCTCCTTTTATAAATAAGCCATGCTATGGGGTTCTTGATTTTATTAATCTTTCCAAAGAAGTACTGTTTGGCTTTATTGATTTTGTCTAATTTTTTGTTGTGCTCTATTTTTCACCTTTTATCTTTATTGTTTCTTTCTACTTTATTGTTTCTTTGATTCCTGTGCTTCAAGTTTCTTAACATGAAAGGTAAGATTATCCTTTTTCTGTATTCTTACTGTGTGCATGTGCCTTTAATTATTTTAGATGTCTGGTGCAACTTTTAAAGAATTATACCTTCCTTATCATTCAGAACACATTTTCTAATTTCTGTGTGTGACTTACCTTAAAAGTACATTAATTTTTAAAAGTCAAGAATTTTGAACTTAATTCATTTAAAGCTTAGTTCCACATATATTCAAAGAACATATTCTGAATGATTGCACCTTTGAAATGATTGAAGCTGAAGCTTGTTTTATGACCCAGCAAATGGACAATTTTGGCAAATGTTCTACTTGTACTTAAAAAATATTAGTATTTTGACATTGCTGTGCAATGTTCTATAAATATAAATTGGCTCAAGTTGGACAATTCCATTATTCAGATCTTCTACAACCTTACTCATCATTGTATCCTCTCTGTCACCTGCTAATAATGATGATACAAAGCCCCCTACTATGACTCTGGATTTGTCTCTTCTGTCTTTATTTCTATCAATTTTGCATTATACATTTTGAAAATATATTTTTTGTTGGCTATAAACCTAAAACGATGTTCCTGCTGTGTTTATCTCTCCACCCTTCTGAAGTATCTCTCAGTTAGTCTGAACAGTCCTTCAAGTCCTGTTTTCAGAAGCTTCCACCCTTTCAATTTTAACGTTCTATGCTCTGAATTTAAGGCAAACCTCTTATATTAAAGTAGTACTGAAATTTTGCTTCTAGTGTGGTTTGAAATTCTCAGTTTTACTGATAATATTTATTTTTTCTTTTCAACAAAAGTATTATATTTAAAAAGTTATATTTAATTGGAGTTAAAAGTTTGTTTAAATTTTCTGATTGTTTCTTATTTCATTCTTTTGTTTTACTCTTTTCCCTCTACTCTTGGTTTCTTTTTAATCAATAAACTTTCTGCATTGCTATTTCATTCTCTTTATCTTGTGTAGCTACACTTGGTCCTTTCTTTGATAGTTCTCCCAGAGATTACAGCCTCCATCTTTGCCTTGCTACAATGAAATCATTTCTTTACCATTTTCCTAACAGGGGGCTTTAGAAGACATCATCTTCCAGGTAGCCCTGACCATCTTCATTACACATCTATATTATTGTAACCTTAACAGATACCAGTACTGATGGGTTATTAATAATATTTTATTGATTCTTTGAGAATTTCATATGACATATTTTATGATATTCAGATCTCCCTCCCCCATTTCCTCTCAGATCTTCCCACCCCACCTTCACTTCATGTCCTCTATTATTTTTTAAGACCTAATTTTGTGTTCTTCAAATACTCTGGGGTATGGGTCCATCCCCTAGAATCTGATCAGCCTTCCCAGCACCACGCCTTTAAAGAAAACTGACTCGCTCTCCTAGCAGCTGTTACAGCCCATAGATCCTCAGCTAGGTTCCACCTCTATCTACATGTTTGTTTTTGTTGTTCTTGTTGTTGCTCATCTGGCATGGATTTGCATCAGTCACACACATGCTGTCACAATCACTGCGAGGTCATATGTGCAACTCTTCTATTGTGTCCTGAAAGTGTGGTTACCTGTGTTCATCCACCACCTCTGGTTTACAATCTTCCTGCCTTCTCCTCTAAAATGATCCCTGAAACTTGAGTATGATGTACGTGTCCCATTTAAGGCTGAGCACGCTGCAGTCTATTATTCTCTACATACTGAGGGTCTCTGTATTAATCACCATCTACTGTAAGAAGAAGCTTGTCTGCTAGATGAGCAACGCATTAATCTATGGTTATAATTAGTCATTAGGTGTCAGTTTACAGTTTCATCTGTTTATCAGGATCATAGAAATAGGTTCTCCTCCATGGCCTGTGATCTCTCTAGCCCCAAGTTCTTGGCCCTGATAATAGTATAGACTATTATCTTTGTATAGATAATAGGTATAGACTCCATATTGTGAAGTTGGCTTTAAATCGAATCAGAAAGTGAATGGTTCCTCTCATAATATTAATGTCACTATTCCATCTCTGGCCATTTCTTGCCAGGCCAGTTGTTACTGAGGCTAGCAGTGTTGATAGCTGGGCAAGGTATGAAAGCTAGTCAGTAGAGATGAAGCTTCGAGGCCAGTACCAGCTTGAATTCTTCATGTTTTATCCATCATTCACATATATAGTGTCTTCAGAGATAGGGTCTTACCATGAGAATCAGGAGGGCAAACAAGAATAATAGCAATAGCCATTATTGTTTGAGGGTCTATGAGATCTCCCTGCTGAACAATTCCAGATGAGGGAGACCATTCTTGGCACTACTCTTCATTTTATAACCTGTGGTGTCTGGTAGGAATATTGTTCCCTTGTTATAGGGCAATTTTAATGCGTGTGTTTGTGTGTGTGTGTGTGTGTGTGTGTGTATACTGTGCTTCCATAGTAGCAGGTTTCCATATGACTTTTTCAAAAGGCCTTTTTGTATTTGTTATCTTTCCCCACACTCTCTCCTCTACTCAGGCCTCCTAGTCCCCATCCCATGAAACCCCTATGGCCCCTAACTAGTTTCTTAACCTGTATGGATTTTCTAGTTGAAACACACATGCCTAAAGATTCAAAGCTAGCATCCATATGTGAAAGAGAACATTTGGTGTTTGTGTTTTAGGGTCTGGGTTATCTGAGTCAAGATGATTTGTTCTATCTCCTTCAATTTTTCTGTGAATTTCATAATTTTGTTTTTCTTAACAGGTTAATAATAACTCATGTAAATATACCACACTTTCATCATCCATTCATCAGTTGATGGACATTTAGGTTGTTTTCATTTCCTGGCTATTGTGAGTAGAGAAGCAGTGAACATGGATGCACAGGTTTCTCTGTAGTGGGAGATAGTGTCCTCTGGGTACAGGCCTAGGAGTGCTATGGCTGGATCACATGGTAGATCTAATTTTAATGTTGGGGGAATCTCCACACTGATTTCCATAGTTGCTGCACCGGTTTGCACTCCCACCAGCAGTGGTTTCTCCTTTCCCACCTGATTGCTAGCATTTGTCATCATTTGCTTTTTGAATCTTAGCCATTCTGACTGGGGTAAGACGAAATCTGAAAGTAGTTTTAATTTGCATTTCCCTGATGGCTAAAGATGTTCAACATTTTTAAACAAATTTCTCAGCCAATTTCATTTCATCCTTTGACAACTCACTGTTTATTCCCTTGCCCCAATTTTAATTTGGATTGTTTATTTTTTAATGTTTCATTTTAAGTTTCTTATATATTCTAGGTATAGAGAATATATGAGAAACTTAAAATGAAATATAGAGAATCTCTGTCAGAGATATAGCTGGTATTCTTTTGCATTCTGTAGGTTGCCTCTTCACTGCACTGATGGTGTTCTTTGCTGTATAAAGTCTTTTTCATTTTATGAGGTCCCGTTTTTCAGTTGTTGCAGTTAATGCCTGCACTATTGAAGTTCTGTTCAGAAAGTCGTTTCCTCTATAAAGTTCCAGTGTATTCTCTACTTCTCCATCTGATTCAGAGTGTCAGGTCATATGTTGAGGGCCTCAATCCATTTGGAGTTGAGTTTTATGCAGGGTGAGAAAGAAGGATCTAATTTCATTTTTCTACATGTAGCTATTCAGTTTGACCAGCACCACTTATTGAATATGCTGTCTTTTTTTTTTCTTATGTATTTTTTGCCCCTTTTCAAAATAAAGTAGCTTGAAGTGCATGGAGGTAAATATGGGACATCAATTCTATTCCACTTATCAATGTGTCTGTTTTGATCCCAGTACCATGGTGTTCTTATTATAGCTGTGTAACTTGAAATCAGGGATGGTGATGCCTCCAGGTCTATTGTTCAGAGTTGTTTTAAGTATCCAGGTTCTTTTGGTTTCCATATGAAATTTGAGATTTTTTTCAATTTTTGTGAAAAATCATGTTGAAATTTTAATGAAGATTGGGTTGAACCTGTAGATTGCTTTTGATTGGATGGCCACTTTTACAATATTAATCTTACTGATCCATGAGCATGGGAATTCTTTCCATTTTGTGATACATTCTTCACTTTCTTTCATACTCTGTCTCTGCTTCCTGACCATCCTGAGGTGAGCAGCTTCCTCTGCTGAGCCCTTATATCATTGTGTTCTGTCTCTCCAAAGGCCCAGAAGCAATGGCAGCAAGTGACCACAGACTCAACATGTGAAACTGCAAGTCAGAAGAAACCTGTCCTCCTTTAACTTGTTTTACTCAAGCATTTCATAACTGTGACAGAAAGCTGACACACAACTGTGCTATATTTGGCTTTTTTTCTGTTTATCTGGTTTGAGTTTGAGGTCTCTTGAGTCTGTAGTCTTATCAGTTCAGAGAACCGATAGAGTACATCTTCAACTGTTGCTTATTCTTTCACTTAATTTTAATGAATTTAAATGGCATTTATAAAGAATTTTTTTACTATTTTCCATCCATTCTTTGTGCTTTCCTATTCTTTTGTTACTTTCTCCTTTCTGTTCTGCAATCTATTTTGCTATGAAATCAATCTATGTAGACCTTAGTTGGTTTCAGCCCTAACATTTTAATCTAAGTCTTCTGTTAATATACTATGTCTTTGGTGAAATATTTAATTTTCTCTTATATTTCTTACTCTTTTATTTCTTCTTTGAGACAAAGTCCCTTATGACAGACAGTAGGATAGTCCAGAACTCCTGGCTCACCACCAGCCTACTTCACCCTCCCAAGTAGAAAGGATTATCAGTACCTACCAAAGATCCTTCTATAATAACCTCAATATCTGTATCACCTTGGAATATATATATATATATATATATATATTATATATATATATATATATATATATATATTATATATGTGTGTGTGTGTGTGTGTGTGTGTGTGGTGTTAGTCATTTGAGACAGGGCTCCCTATGGCCACAGATGGCCTGGAACTCAACTATTAGACCAGGTTGGCCTCCACCTCACAGACATCCACTGCCTCTGCTTCCCAAGTGCTGGGATTAAAGACGTGTGCCACCATGCCCTCAAAGACTATTTCTTTGCCCTTTTTAAAATTATTTTTTGTATGTTATGAATGTACTGTCTGCATGTAGGTTGTGCACCCCATGTCTGAAATGCCGCCGGAGTCAGAAGAGGGTGTCGATCTTCCCTGGAACTGGAGTTCTCCTGGAATTGGAGTTACAGATGGTTCTAGTCGCATGGGGTGCTGGAGATCAAACTCCGGTCCTCGTGCAAGAGCAGTCGGTGCTCTTAACCACTAGCTATCTCTCCAGCCCCTTTTGCCCATTTTTTTTTATTCTTATCTTATTTTTTTTAATCTTAATTTTTATTGATGGTTTGTGGGCATTTATATACATCATTTTCCAATTGCAGAATCAGGCATATTTCCCTTTCCTTCCCCCCACCCCCACCCCCCACCCAAGACAATGTATTCTGCCATAACATGTCCGCACTTTCAGGTTTTTTTTTTTTTTCATTTTTTAGCTATAAGTGATAATCCATGAGTATAAGCATCCTTCGTGCAAAACCAATCTATAGACTGTTGTGCCCAAACCCCCACAGTCCCACCATTCAGTGGAGGTTGACAGGTTGTTTGTTCAATCAAGTTGATCAAATGAGTGTCCAGACTACATCGCTGTAGTTTCACCGTTCACCCCAATCGCAGCCTTTACATTCTACCACGCCCCCTCTTCCGCAGATTGTTCCCTAGGCTTAGAAAAGGGGCACAGGTGGATGAGAAGTAAAACTGTCCTCTCTCTCTGGAGCTGTTGACTTGGATTCTGGTCAATTCTGGCTGTTTCCTTTCATGGGCTGACAGTTTGTTCAGGAGTAACCTTTCGATCCTACTAATGAAGCACAAGCAATTAGATATATAGGTATTTAAGCAGCACTAATAGTTATGGTAGGTTACTTTGGCATAGACACATATGTTTGGATGATATGTTAATTCATGAATTACATTTTTACCCCCTGATAAATATAACAGGGTCTTACTGTGGCTTATGACATCTCCTAACCTGTAGAGGATGTAGGCTTGTGGCATCAGCCATGGGTTATTCCTCCAAGGAGAGAGCCAACAGCCAATTAGATTTGGGATATACAGGCACATGGCTGCCTCTGCTGCACAGTATTTCCAGGCAGGTGAAGTGTAGCTGGTGCTGATGGTGGAGTCTTGCTTGACTCAGGGAGACCCTTTTGCCCATTTTTAAATCTTATTTTGGGTCATGTTATCTTGGCTCTTGGCATAGCCCATAGTATAGTTATCTAACCGTGTACTCTGCATTATATATACATTTACACATGCTTTCATTCACTCACATAATCCAGAAGCCTTGTATAATATTAATATTATCCAGAAATAATTCATCTTTTCCCCAGTAGACAGAGGGGTCAATCTGATAAGCATAATACAGTCAGGATGAAGTGACTCAAGATTAGTGGTAGTGTCTTAGCATCACAAGGCTGCTCAGAACTTCTGTCTGGATAATATTCTGTTTATCTTAAGATTTTTGGATACGTTTTGCTGTTTGGTAATCCCACTTTTCTACCCATCTTTCCTTGCCATCCCCACCATCTTTCCTCTCACTACAAAACTCTTTGCCTGGTTCTCCTGGTCCCCTAGCAGCTTCTCTCCCTTCAGGGGGCAAATTCCAGATTCAACATTTCTTTTCTCATCCCCAAAATTAGCAGAGAGTTGGGGAAGGGGCAAGCAAAACAAAACAGATGCAGGTTATTGGTTGAAATCTGTACCTTTTATGGAATAGTATAGAATATTCTTATTCTTAGTCCTTAACGTTTCTGCACCTCTCCTATGCCCTAAAGTGCTTTACTTTAGCTTGTTTAGCATCTCTGTTTCTGACTAGAAAGTGATCTACCACAAACTATTGCAACATAGCAAGAACAAAAACTTTACACTTGTTTTTAAAAAATGAGTTTGGGGAAAAACTTACTCTGAAACAAAAGAGGAGCTCTTGCAAGATGCATCTTCCAGGGAGAAGAGGGTGTCTCTGAGTTATTCTGTTCCTCAGTTGTTCAAGAATCCCAACTAGATGTAACCATAACTCTTTACTAACATGCTGTTAAGGTTAACACACACACACACACACACACACACACACACACACACACCACATCCAACTTTCCTTAACTCAAATCCTGTGAAGAAGTTGCCACAAGAAACAAAACATGCACAGCCAGTTGTATTTGATCTATTTATGTTTGTTTCTCTAGTTGTTCAGTAAATGAATGCCTTTCTCCATGAACCATATTCTTATCATTTTTAAGGATGGGGCTATGTTCTCTAAATGTTCTCTAATTCTATTTTATTTTCTACAGTGTCAATTTTTGTGTAACACCTAAAACAAGATATATATATATATATACATATATATATATATGGAAAAGATGTTACCTTATCCTGTATCTGTGTTCAAGCATTCAGAATTGAAGGCTTTCAACCTTGTTGTAGTCTACATTCTTTTTAAAAAAATATTTTATTATTTTTATTTTATGTGTATAAGTGTATTGTCTGCATGTCATGCAATGCCTGTGGAGGTCAGAAGAGGGGGTTAGATCTCCTAGAACTGGAGTTACAAACAGTTGTTAGCCACCATGTGGGTGCTGGGAATTGAACCCAGTGCTCTTAACGGGTGAGCCATCTCTCCAGTCCTGGTCTATATTCTTGAAGCCACCCAAATCTGTATATTGAGATCCTGTCCACTAAAGTGATGTTGTTAGGAAGTGGGGCCTTTGGGAGGTTCTTGGATCATGCGAAAAGAGTTCTCATGACTGAAATGGGTGTTCTTATAAAGGACACTCCAAAGACATTTTGTGTGGCACACCAAATTGCCTCCATCTGTGAACCGGAAAGCAGACCCTTCCCAGGTAGCCTAGCCTTTAGAGCTGTGAGCAATAGACTTCATTTATAAGTTCTCTGGTTTATAGATCTGTTATAGCACCCCAAATGGACTAAACTAATCTTCCATTTTATTTTTATCAATATAATTTGATAAATCCTAGTTTAGGATTTACTGTAAGGTACTAATATGGAAGACAATTTTTAATAATTTTCCTCATTCATTCTTTAGTCTCAGAATAAGGAGTTTCTATTGCATGGAAAAACAGATGACTCCACTTGCTGAAAATTTTGATGCCTAACTTCTTTTTATAGTAATTATTAGCATGGGGAAGAAAAGATGAAGCAATTCAGTGAACCCTGTCTTCGTACACATGGACTCCCCAACGCTCCTGACCTTTCCTTTCATCCAAAAGAAAAAGCAATCAGTTGCTTATTTCAAGATAGTCTTGAAAATCATTTAGGCATAATTAAAACTTGCAATATCCTGTAAGCAAGTATTATATTCTAATATTTTCTGCCAGGAATTGAATTTGCTAGGCATGACACATTTATTGCTGGCATTAGATGTACCAAAACCTACCAACATGAGGGAATTAATAAATACCACAGCTCTCCTATGGAGCAAGTTGCATGAATATTTAATAGGAAATGCATGATGAATTTCTTGCATGATTATGCAGAAAAACATTTGGGAATGGATGCAGCTGTTTCATGAACTAGCTCAGTCTCTTTCTCCCATATCTTTCAGTCTTTATCAATCTCAATGTTGTCCTTTAATTTCAGCAGGAAGCTATCTCCTTGATGAGGACTGCAGACACCTGTCAACATTTTAGGGAATGTGTGACTTCTCACATATGTTATCTGGGTGTATACCTTAGAACATTCAGTCATGCATTTTGAGGGCTGCTTGCAGAATAGAGGGGATCTGAAACGTCTCACTCCAGAGGAGGTGAGAAGGCTGGAAATGTAACAGCTGTACTTAGGTGTATGTCAAATTTTCTCTGACAACAAACTTTGCATCTCACCCATGCCACATGAAACTATATTCCAATTTAAAATAAGTGGAGGCTTCTTTAAAGATTCTTCGTTGAGGCTGGAGAGATGGCCTAGCGGTTAAGAGCGCCGACCGCTCTTGCAGAGGCCCCGGGTTCGATCCCCAGCACCCACATGGTGGCCGAGAACCGTCTGAAACTCCAATTCCAGGAGAACTCCAGTTCCAGGGGAATCCAACACCCTCTTCTGACCTCCTCGGCATTGCACAACACGGGTGCACACACCTACATGCATACAGTACATTCATACACATACCGAAATAAATAAAAATTAAAAAAAAAGATTCTTCATTGAAATAGTATTACTTTTTTTCTCCTTTCTTTTGTATTAGATATTCTTTAAGACTTCCTTTTAAGCAGGTAAACTGTCCTTTAATATTTTTTGGAGTTTCCATCATATTATTATGATTGAAAGTTCATAATATAAAAGGGAATTTTTTTAAATCAAGAATTAGATTTTTCTCACAATTGTTTGAGCAGTGAGGATCGTCATATATTGAAAGCCAGTTGGTTTGTAATCTCCAGAGCTTTAAAGGGCATCTCTCTAAAACAAGAGCCACTGTAACTCCATTTGAATGTCTTGATTTATAGCAGAGCCTCAGCATCTTGTTCCTAGGTATTAGGAATTCCAGAAAAATCTCAAACTCAGGAGCCTCTATAGACAGAACACAATGTTATCGATTCACTGCAGGGAGCTGAAATGTGCTGGGTTTTTGACAATGGTCTGTGACCTTCTAATGAATTGCAGGTGACACAATGTTCATGCCCTCCAAAACAATTCCGTGCTTACTGGATGCCATTAAAGAAATAGCATCCCTTAAACTATCAAGTTGAAATTTTATTCCTGGCTTTTATAAGAGAATAAAAATCCTCCTTAATATGTATTTATTCCCCAAATGTGGCAGAGAGATGAGCTCTGCCTCCTAAGATGGTTACTCTATTGACAACTCTCAAAATTCAGAATCTATTTGGGGGAAGACATAGAAACTCCATATATGCATGGACCAGTGCATCTTCTTTGGATCAAATGTTTCCATTTCAAGAAAAGAGAAGATTCAGGTAAGGCGTCGAAGCTCCAGTGTATGCACAGTTCTAGCAAGCAGCTTCCTTTTTCAGAAGTTGAAATGTGACATAACCAAGACAGCTTATCTGCTGGCTTTCCTAACATTCTCTCACTGGAATGTATCTAATGTGAAAGCATTCTTTGAAAATCCCACAAGAAAAGTCATAGGAGAGCCCGCCACTTCCAGCATGGCTAAGGCTGTACTCAAAACCCCAGAAACAATAGTAACGAGAATGCTCTGTGCTGCACAAAACACTCACATGTGGGTGAATGACGTCCATTCTTACCCACTGCAGAATCCTGTCCAGCACTGTGGCACCTTGAAGATACACTATCAGGTGAAGTAGACTCATGTCACCTCCATTCTCCATTTTGCTAAAGTCTAAAATTACAGCCAAATTTTATTCTTTGAAAATCAAAAAGGGCAATTCATCACACGCAAGTATTAACCTAAATCCTTCATTTATGAGGTCCTTTGGCACTAAGTATTTCTATATAGGCAGAAATATGTATGCTTATAAGAGCACTTAAGAGGTTTGCTATACTAAAAAGAAATGACTGAAATGCATTTCCGTCTACTATAGGATAGTTGTTAAAATTTAAACTTTAGCTTGCAGTAACTTAGTATAAACTTCAATTGGAACAAGATTATAAAGTTGGTAGAAGACAAAATTCTAACTCTAGCAGCCCCCAAAGACCTTTTCTTTTTAAATTCCACAATATTAGTTATAATCCATTAAAGTGATCAAAATATTTATATTAACCCACAAAGGAAAGCGTACTCTAAGGAAATATACCTTGTAGTTAATTATGTATCACCTCTCACACAGATGAAAACAATAAAATTTTCTTTCTAAAGAAATACTATTTTTAGAACTAGTCTGCAATATTTTAAATTTCATATTCAAAAACTCAAAATTGCTTTAAAGGAGCTTGAGTCAAGCCACCTATTGGGAAGGAGCCGAAGCATAGCCAGCAGCCAGCTTCCTGTTGCTGGGTATTTTATTACATTGACTCATTAAAACTCCTTGTTTGTATTTGCATTTTACTCTTGGGCAATTTTACAACATAGAATAGTGATAAGCTTGCAGTCTGATCCTACTCGTTATGTTTAATCATAACTGCAATAAGGGAGCTGGTTGTATCATGCCTCTATCTCAAACACACTGCAGTGATTTTAAAATAGAATCAGTGCTTTACAATAGCCTTGGAACATGCTTTCTCTGTCTTGCTTTTCTTTCAAGATGAGCTCTTGAAACATAAAAAGGGCATACAATAAGCTTAGCGAGATTTCCATTTTTAATTAGAATGTATGATTAAAAGTAGAGGGAAAGCTTGTCTGAAAGCAAATGTCTGTAAAAGAGAAAAAGAGGTGGAGAGAATGGATGGATACCATCGCAGGGTTAGTTGATTCATGGCTGCCCCATACACATCCTTGCTTCGAAACATTCATCTTAGTGTGGTCCAATAAGACCCCCATCTTGTCTGGGGTTGATCTCCAGCACATTAAGGTTTATATTTTAGTTTCACAAGCTAATACTTCAGATTCTGGCATAAGTTACTAATTTTGTTATGTTAATGAAAAACACACATCAGCTCCTTGAAATTCCCCAAAGCAGCATCAGTTTGCCGTTAATTGCAGTACTTTTGAGGTGGTGGAGGGGGAGAATGATTCCAATAGAAAGAGTTGGGAACAGGCTGTTTGCCTCTCTGAGTGGTCCTCTAACTGAAAACACTTGAAACTTGCCCCTCCTGGCCTTGAGTTCTCATGAATTTTAAGAAATTGGAAGCTCCCAAGAGCACGAGAGAATAGTGAAATAATGGAGCTCTGGCCTGGGAGAGGGAAGGAAGAACGTCTGACTCCAACTTTGGACCCCAGCAGAAGGGAATCTGAAATGCAACCATTTGATCTTCATCTCAACTTGACAAAGTATTTCTCTTTGGAGCCAAATGAACTCATGCTGGATTCTCTTTTATTTTATTTTATTTATTTATTTCTGTGTATGAATGTACTGCCTGCATGTAGGTCTGTGCACACGTGTCATGCAATGCCGCGGAGGTCAGAAGAGGGTGTCGGATTCCCCTGGAACTGGAGTTCTGGAATTGGAGTTACAGACGGTTCTCAGCCGCCATGTGGGTGTTGGGGATCGAACCCGGGTCCTCTGCAAGAATAGTCTGCGCTCTTCCCTCCAGCCCCGTGCTGGATTCTCTAACAACTGATACCTTACACATGAGAATAGTCTAAAGACTGACAAATACAAATACTAAATTGGCTTCCCATGAAACATTTAACTGATGATGAAAATTTCCCCCAAAACTTTGGGAGAAATCAGCAAAAGGTATGTGTGGGGTGTTTTCTTTCTTTCTTTCTTTCTTTCTTTCTTTCTTTCTTTCTTTCTTTCTTTCTTTCTTTCTTTCTTTCTTCTTTCTTTCCTTCCTTCTCTCCCTTCTCTCTCTCTCTCTCTCTCTCTCTCTCTCTCTCTCTCTCTCTCTCTCTCTCTCTCCTGAAGCTCATTCACACAGCATTCTAATCCTAGTTACCAATACATTAAAATCAATTTTTCTCAAATAGAATAAGTTCTGTGGATAAAACAGAAACGTCACCAAAGTGTTGAAGACCCCATACTACATAATACCTCAACTTATGCATATTCAAAACACACATGCTCTGGAAGATATTTTACTAAAATTATTTGCTGTAAAACATGAACCAGGCAGGAAGCCTGTGCACAATGAATTGATTTCCATGTCTTATTTGTGGCTGATTTGAGGTTAGAGAGCATTTCTGCACTGGGTGGAGTGGTACAGTGAATGTTTATTGTTTAGGATTTAAAAGGTCCATTATCATGCAGACTCAGCAAGGTTTTGCCACACAAAACTGAGTACCAAGCCAGCAGGCAACTGATTCCAGTGACAAGAGGTGAGCTGCAACAGCCTTTCCATGTTAATAAAATGCATCCCAGAACTGAGAAAGAATCATAGCACAGTATGAGAGCAGATAGAGTTTATTAATCAGAACGACTGTTAACTCTAATAATAGATTCCCTTCAAGTTGCACAATAAATGGATGCTTTGGCAATAAGGAAATGTTTTGTATGTTGAATCTTGGATTTCCACTGATTCCTCTTATTATAATTGAAAGTAAGTTTTGATGGGAAAAAAAGTCTAATCCCATTAATAGATGCAGTGAGATATCACCTTATCCAATTTCCTGCCTTATCCTTCTAATTTTCAGTTATGTTGTAGAGTCATCAACAGTGATGCTGTGGCAGTTGTGATTAGATGTGGGACCTAGTTTAGCTTCCTCATCTGCCCAGGCAATAGAATGCACTGGTGGGAATCTACAACCCCTTCCACCACCATGAGAAGCTTATGAAAGCTATGGGCTCTCATTCCAGAAAAAAATAAAATACATGCACGCATATGCACAGGACATATGGCAGGAAGAAATATGGACTAAATCAACAGAAGACTACTCAAGATTTTCAAGTGCAAGGCCTTTGAGATGGCTCAGTGTGTTAAGCCACCAAGCCCGACCACCCAAGATTGATCCCCAAGAACCATAGGGTGGAAGGAGAGAACAGAACAAATTCCCACAAGTTGTCCTTTGACCTCTGCATGTGCACCATGGTACACATGCTCCTCTCCAAAACAAATAAATAATAAAAGAGTTACAGCCGTAAAACTTTGAGCAAAATGTCTTAAGCTTTACAACTATCTGTACTTTTGGTTTCTTGGCCTTCTTGTGCCTGAAGATCCTGGATTACAGATATTAGATGCATTCCCAGGTCTATTATTTTTTTTAATTTTTTAATTAATTTTATTTATTTTTGTATGTGTATGAGTGTACTGTCTGCATGTAGATTTGTGCATCCGTGTCGTGCAATGCCACGGAGGTCAGAAGAGGGTCTCAGATTCCCCTGGAACTGGAGTTCTCCTGGAATTGGAGTTTCAGACCGTTCTCAGCTGCCATGTGGGTGCTGGGGATCGAACCCGGGTCCTCTGCAAGAGCAGTCAGTGCTCTTATCCGCTAGGCTATCTTTCCAGCCCCCAGGTCTATTCTTGACAGGCCAAGATGGCTGACACCCCTCTCTTCCTGTCATCTGTCTCTACACGGCATTGTCAAGGAGCAAGTTTGCTTTAAGTAACATGCATTCTGCTATATCAAATACCAATTTGTTCCACCATAAAACAAGAGACACCTGTTAAGTAAGCTAGAATATCAAAGAATGTAAGTATAGACGGACTATGTCCTACACAAAGGAGAATGGAGTGATTCCATGAGCAGTGATGTCACAGAGGGGCTACAAATTGTAGTCAGAAGTACATTATTCAGTCTTCCATCTCCACTGACAGTCTGTGACAGTCTATGCAACACTTCCATATTGACATCACCAGTCAAGTAACAGTCACACAGGGCAGTAGAGTTCTTTCTAACACGTCTTGAAACATGAGAGCAAAAAATTTGTCAATATACAAAGAGAAATTGCTCTTTCAGCTTTTAAAATTATCATCTAACATGTCTAAAACCCTCATGCCGATCCTTGATGAAAATAGAGATAAAGCGAGAATCAAGACAAAGATGATGATCCGGGTAGAATGAGGGTCAAGAGCTCTGAGGAGGGACTTCTGCTCAAGGTCACTGAATCTACATATTTCTCCTCACTAATCTTAGTAGAATTTGAATCACTAGCATTTTTCAGTCTATTTGAAATTCATATATGTACAAAGACATCTTTACCCCTCTCCTACATACACATACAAGAGACCATCTTGAAGAAATCAATCTGTGCCTAGTAATGATCCACCAAAAAGATAAAGCCATAAGTGCTAAGTCGGCTTGCTCCTGCCACCATTGGAACACTAAAATGAGTTCCAGGGCTAGCTTCATCAGACAAGAGACAGAGCCACAATATTACAGCAAGAAAGGATATTTACGATTTGTACAAACAAATCTGTCCAGAGTTTATAGAAAACCAACTCAAAGAAAAACCAAAAAGATGCTTGAAGATACACTTCAAGAAAGAGGATAAGTAATGGGCAATGAAAATGAGAAAAAAATGCAGTTCTCATAAACCATCCAAAAAGAAAATCATCTCTATTTAAATGCCGCAACTCACTAGAAATCATAAAAAGAATATGGATCATAGTGAAGGTATGAAGTGGCCAGGACTTTCATACAATGCCAGTTTGAGCCAAAATTAAGGATACCTTTAGACCCAGTAGTTTTCACTTTTTTGTATATTCCCAAATGAATGAATGTGCACCAGAAATGTTTATACTGGTGCTATAAAGAGTCCTAATCTAAAACCAACTTAAATGTTCAGCAATAGTACCACCACAGAGGGGCTGGAGAGGTGGCTCAGTGCTGTTCTTCCAGAGGTCTAGAGTTATATTACCAACACCAATGTCAGATGGTTTAGAACAGCCTGGAACTCTAGCTTCACGGGATCTGACTCTTCTTACTTCTGCAGGTATCTGCATGGATGTGGCATACAAGTACACAGACACACACCCATATACGTAATTAAAAATACTAAATAAATCTTTTTAAATAGTAGAATAGATAAACATATTGCAATATATTCATACAATGGCAAATCCTACAACAAACTACACTTACACACTATGAAACTAGTAATTTCACAAACATATGTTGGGCAAAGGAGCCGGAGATGAAGATTATAACTGTGAGAATCCATTTCTGTGAATTTCAAAAGGCCATGAGAGAGCCAGTATATGCAGGTATGCAGGTCCCAGAGGACGAAGCATCCAAATAGGGAGCTAAGGACCATCATCAAATCCAGAATATTCATCAAGTAGATCACCAAACAGACATCTGAAATTTGGCTAGGCTATGTTTTTATAGCTTTTGTGTTTTGAATTTTAGTCCTTGGGCCTTTATACAAAATTGACTCTTCTGTGTGGGAGAACATAGGAATCCATAAAAACAAAATTGTATCTTATGACTAAGCACACCACTACAAAATAAAATAAGAAGTGTGATGTGCAGTTGTGCTGTGGTCGTTACCCCACACACACTCAGTTTTCACTTTTTACATCTTCAGTTGTCCATGGTGAACCATGTTCTGAAAATATTAAATAACACCTTCCCCAAGTAAAGAACTCACAGATTTGGAGTTGCACCCTGGTTTGAGTTGTATGATGAAATCCCATGCCATCTTGCTCCATTACACTCAGGACATAAATCATCCTCTTTTAGTGTATCCACGTGGTATCCACCCATGTCAATTAGTCCCTCCATAGCCATCTAAGTTACCACATCAACTACTGCAGCATTGCAGTGTTCATGTTCAAGAAACCCTGCTGCCACCGCCCGATGCCCATGCACCTGCTCACTTCATCTCATCACGTATGCAGGGTGTCATCTCACATCATCCTCAAATGGAGAGAACTTTGAGAAGACAGAATGAAGCCACATTCATATAACCTTTATTATGATTGTGGTAATTGGTCTATTTTATATTACTACTTATTAGAAATTATTTACTATGGCCATTTATATGTGAAACCCTTACAGGTGTGTATGTTTTTAAAAGTCTAGTTTTGGCAGTATCCTTGGTCAATGGATAAAGTCTTGGACAATATCCCCCACAGGGGATGCTTCTGATCTTGTACAGCAGAGAAGCCACTCAGCCAGAAATAAGCTTTGAGTCCTCTTTCTGCTAGCGTTGCTGCTTGCTCAGTGCTTATATTCTATGCATTTATTAATCTCATGGTCAGGTCAGCATGCCCTCTTCAGGATCCTGAGGTAACTATAACCATATAAAGATAGAGTGATGAGAGTCAAAGAACAATTCATAATTACAGTTTGATCAATGCATGGTCCTATGTAATAATAAGGCTATACAATGATTCCGTCACGTCACTCCTCCTCACTGTGAAGCAATTATCTTTCACCAATATGGTTAAGAGTTCTGAAGTAAGTTTAGGGTTAATCCTCATAACTGTTAATAGTAACAAAATAGTAGCTGTTGGCTGGAGGTAAGTCAGATCTTCGTGAGTCCAGGAAATCAAGGAAAAGAACAAGCAAAGACTGGCATAGTAGCAAGTAAGAGTTATAAATGATTAATCCGAAAACTAAATGACAAGAAGGAAAACACTTTTGTAAACATTTTAAAAACACAGCTACTCTCCACATAATCAAAGCAATCACAACCTGTTTGAAGCACACAGCACTTCTGAGTAGATGTCAGCAGAGACCGGGAGTTTTAAGAGGCCCCGGAGTGGTTAATGGGAGAATTAGCACAATTCAGAAAAGACATTAATTAGGTCAATCTGCAGTTTTGAAAAACTTTAGCACCTCTCCAATGCTATTAGTGAATTAATGACCCCAGTTGCTGAACAATAGACAAAGATTAACACAAAAAATTTGGACAGTTAAAGCCAATTTTAAAGGGGGAAGTCTAAAGAGAGAACTAACAAACTTGGAAATTTACAATAAGACTTAATGCAAGTGTGTTTACGAATTATAAAAATAGATAATGAAACGGCGAATCTTTCATAAAGGACTCCTCAATAGCAGTTTTGCAACTGAAATGAAAAGAAGGAAAATGCCAGTGACATTGAGTCTAGATGGTGTAACCACTCTGAAAAAGAATTTTCCGCTTGTGTGGAAAGTGTGGATGGTTTGGTAATCCACAGAAGCTGCTAGTATCCTAATCAGTTTTAAATTTCAGTTCATTTGTGTGATTTAGGCTCTCATTCTGTAGTGTAAGCTAGCCTAGAACTGTGTGGCCCAGGGTGGCCTTGAACTGTTAGCAATCCTCCTGCATCAGCCTCCCAGGTATTAGGATTCTAGGTGTGAGTCACCATACCAAGTTAATTTTCTCATTTTTAACTTAAATTAGTTCCCTTGAGCTGAGCTTTGTGGTGCACTCCTTTAATCCCAGCGTTTAGAAGGGAGAGGCAGGCAGATCACTGTGAAATCAAGGCCAGCCTGGTCTACACAGTGAGTTCCAGTCCAGTTAGGGCTACCGGGAGACCATCTCAAAACAAATAAACAAAAAGATTATCTCCAGCACAAGCTACCCACATCTAGAAAGGGTATCAAGTTTTAGCTGCTTCTTTGGGCCTCACACAATCCCCTCACAATGCACTAAAGGGAAGGGCCTTTCTAATTCCAAGGTCATTCCCAAGCTGCTGCTTCTGCCACTTTGCACTATCAGAGGTCTTCCTTCTCATTCTCTGCCATCTGTCAGACAATGCTGATCCACAATGTGCAGAGCTGTCCTTCCTACCCCCAAAGTGACCACTGGAACCATCCTAGGAATTCTGCAACACTTCCTCTTAGCCTGCGAACACAAGAGCAGATCTTGGATTAGTTGATATAATGTTTTACAATCCGTGAGATGCAGAGAACACTCAATTGTTAGTGCACTGGTGCAGGATTACATAATTTAACATGCTACTTGTTTCTTACAAGATACCACAGTCAACAAATTATTGTATTGGAAAAACTATGCAATAATCAATACTCATCCAAATATCAAGTCTTTATGCTCATTTTTTAATTGAAAAAAAAACAGTCCTTTGGGCATATGTTAACAACCATTACGGGTGTATGCATTCCTTTATCATGCTATAGAATCCAAAATGTATTCTCAAGAGCTAAAACTTCTGCCTCCACACAAACAGTTCTTTTTAAATTTTTTATTACAATTTTTATTTTATGTGTATGAGTGTATTGCCTGCACGTGTGTAAATGCACCCATGTTGTGCAGTGCCTGTGAAGGTCAGTCAGAAGAAGGTGTTGTACACTCCTAATGCTGGAGTTATGGATGGTTGTTAGCCACTATGTAGGTGCTGAGAATTGAACCCTGGTCCTCTGCAAGAACAGCCAATGCACTTAGCCCCTGAGCCATCTCTCCAGCCCACAAATTGTCCTTAAAAAGTTGTGACTAGCATGACTGGAAAAAAAAGAGCAATGATTCTTTTCTAGAAAAACCAACCAAAGGATCTTTTATGAATGGCAAATTATGTTGAGTGAATTTCTCATGATGGCTTTCACATCAGCTTATAATGTGATTTTTTAATGTGGGATTTCACACAATCACACAGTTTCATGAGCTTTAATTCATGGGCAACCCTAGCATTTCTATGAAAGTTGATACAATGTTACCTGGAATCTGCAGAAAATGCCAAGACATTGGTGATCTTCTTTATACTGATTGACAGGTTTACAGTGACAGAAATTAGACTAACGATTTTAAACTTCTTTAGGAAACCATAACTAATGTGTTTAGGTCCTTTCTAGAAGAGAAGTTAAAGGAGATTTATGGTCAGCACAAATAGGAAAGGCACTGTTAGTAGCCACTGTGGGACTTCTCAAGAGTAAGAGCTTTGAAATCAGTTGCTGTGGGTGCTGCTCTGGTTACATTGTTCTTAAATAATGGCCAAGTGCTTCCTTGCACTTGAGAATTCCCAACCCAACACTGAAGAGATGGTGAGTTTTGATCATCTCTATGTACTGATCATATACTAATGCCAAAATATACCCAGAAAATTAATCCACCTATCAGAATGTCTTGCTTGGTTTTGCCTATACTAGACACTGAAGCAGGAAGTCTTCAGTGGTGGAGATAACTTTCCCTTCTGTCCTCACAAAGTTCTCTGTAATGAACTGGTTATAGGCAGATTTAACAGGAGAGACGATATAGAAATTTGTTAACATGCATGGAGAAATAAATATTGGAGGCTAAAAGTCATACACAAGTGCAAGCTTGCCCAATGGACCAGAAGGTTCAGATTTAAATAACTTCCGGAGCTACAGAAAGAAGAGGCCTGGACAGGGAGGTGCTTGAGGTCTGCTAGGAGGTGCTGAAAACAAGCTGTGAGAAGGGTAAGAGGCACTTACAGAGGAAGGCATTTGCAGTTAGCGTCTCTGGCCCCGCCACAGAATAAGCAAGAAATCTATCCAGGTAGCCAGAGTAGCCTGAATGTGGAGACTTTTATTCTCTTCTTTTTTCCATAGTTCATCCTTCCTGCTTACTAAGAAATCCTAACAGTTACATTGCTTCTAGAAGGGTGCTTCAGAGGAGGGCCCTTCCTGAATCCAAGAGAAGCAGAGGATTAAAAAACCTTGAGGTTGCTCCTTTGATATGAAGTTGACACCCTTTACGGTTTGAAGCATTGCTGGTGGTTGGTTGGCTGGTTGGTTTGTGTTCCCAACAGATTAAGGAGGTAGGCAACAACTCCGGAAGCAGAAGTGACAAGCCCTGGAGGTTTCCTCACATATATTGCATGAAGTCAGAGGATGCTCTGAGACTAACCAAACTGCATTCAGTATTAGAACTTCATTTATACATTTGTAAACAATAAACAAAAATAAGAGCGAGACACTGGGAGTGAGGCAGGGACTGAAGGAGGGAGGGAGGGAGGGAGGGAGGGACCAACACTGAATCTGGAATCAATCTCCAGCTAGAGTTGAACAGTCTGATGCATCTTACATCCTCTCGAGGGCTTTGCACGGTCCTCAACCTACATTACCATATATGTCCCGGCCCTCTAGTCAGTTCTTGAGACTGATACGGTTATGCACAACTATTTTGATTCTGAAGAAATCAGGGTCATGGGTAAGAAATTTTCTTACTGAAAGAGATTAATAAAACATGGAAATGAAACAAAAAGAAAGTCCTTTTGGAGTCTCCAGGGTTGTGCTTCACTGACAGTGAACTTCATTCTCTTATTCTGTTCATCTCTGCTCTGAGCACTAGGGAGCCCCAAGTGACCAGAAAGGGATTTTGTGTGTGCGTCTACACACACACACACACACACACACACACACACACACACACACTTACACTGTCCTTTAAATGTTCTATCTTGTTCTTACCAAATATTGCTGCAGAATCTGGATTCTCTGTGCATAGAACACTTTTTCTGTAGCAACGGAAAATATTCAAACAATTTTTTTGTTCAAAGGAAAAGGGCTCCAGCAGGGCGTGGTGGCGCACACCTTTAGTCCTAGCACTGGGAGGCAGAGGCAGGCAGATCTCTGTGAGTTCAAGGCCAGCCTGGTCCACAGAGTGAGTTCCAGGACAGTCAGAGCTACAGGGAGACCCTGTCTCAAAAAGACCAAAAAAATTTAATAATAATAATAAAACCAATAAGGACTTATAGGTCTTAGAATTTACAATGCCACTAATTGGATATTAGAAACCACATAAAAGAAAAAAGTTAGGATGGTCCCCTAGCTTCCATTTGCTTGTAGCTATCCTAATTGTATAAACACTCCCTTAGCAACTGTTCCATACAGAGTACAGACTAGAACCTGGAAATAAAATGGTGTTTTAGAAATGATTCCTGCATCTCAAAAACAGAATAGAGAGTAACATCTAAGCATATAGTGTCGTTCAGGTGGGTTAAGTCCTCTGTCCATTGTAAAGTTGGTATGATTGACATGGCATTTTTAAAGCTAATATTCTAGGACTCTGCAAGTCCTTGCAAGTTAATAAGCACTAATGCAGTTTTGTCAGTTAGGTGGTGAGCTTTTGTGTTGGAAATTCCATAAGCAATGAAAATGGAAAATATTGCTGGGCGGTCACCTGATGACGGGGTGCCTATTTTTAGGACTGCAGATTGTGTGGGAGAATATTCCACTTCCATCTGACAAGTCCATTCTGATGTTGGTTATTCTATATCAGTTCATTGACTGATAAGAAAAGCAACCATGTCACAGGCTGGGTTCCATGGAAACAGTCTGAGGGAGAAATCAGTATACATGAAGACTTGAGGCAAATGTACCCTTGGACACAAGTGTAAGGCAATTGGATAAGCAGGATTGACAGGCCAAAAGGAAAACAACCTGTATGTACTTAAAATTAAGATCTCAGATGATTCCNTTTATTTTATAAAAATTTTTTCCCCTTTATTTGATTATTTTTTAAGGGATTCTACAATATAAGAGCACATTTATTTTCAGATCACATTGACATTGCTCAGTTTGCCATACAATTAGGTAATTGGTGCTAGCATCCACAGATGAGGGATACCATTCGTTGTTTGTTTTTCTGGGACTGTGTTACTTCACTCAGCATGATATCTTCTAGCTCCAGCCATTTACCTGCAAAGTTCATGATGTCATCTTTCTTTACTGTTGCATAGAACTCCATTGTGTAGATGTACCACATTTTCTCTATCCACTTGTCAGTTGAAGGGCACTTGGGTTGGTTCCAGCTCCTTGCTATTGTGAAGAGAGCTGCAATAAACATGGGTGTGCATGTATCTCTGCGGTAAGATGAATCTTGTGGGTACATACCAGGAGTGGTATGGCTGGGTCAGGTGGCAAGTTCATTCCAAGTCTTCCAAGGGTTCTCCACTGCTTTCCATAATGGCTGTATGAGTTTACATTCCTACCAGCAGTGGATGAGTGTTCCCCTTTCCCCACAACCTCTCTAGCACTTGGTATCATTTGTTTTCTTGAGCCTAGCCAGTCTTATTGGAGTAAGATGATATCTTTTTTAAATTTTTTTATTAATTTTTATTTATTTCTGTATGTGTATGAATGTACTGTCTGCGTGCAAGTTTGTGCACCCGTGTCGTGCAATGCCACAGAGGTCAGAAGAGGGTGTCAGATTCCCTTGGAACTGGAGTTCTCCTGGAATTGGAGTTTCAGACGGCTCTCGGCCGCCATGTGGATGCTGGAGATCGATCCCGGGTCCTCTGTAAGAGTGGTCCGTGCTCTTAACTGCTAGGCCATCTCTTCAGCCAGTAAGGAAATTTGCATTTCCTTAATTATAAGCGATGTTGAACACTTCTTAAGATGTTTCTCAGCCATCTCTAATTCCTCACTTGTGAAGCCTCTGTTCAGCTCTCTGCTCCGTCTATTGAGTGGGTCATTTGTTTTCTTTCTCCTTTGTTTTTTGAGTAGTTTATATATTCTGGAAATCAATGCTTTGTCAGATGTATGTAAGCTGAAGGTTTCCTCCCATTCTGTGGGTTTTCTCTTCACTTCCTTGATTGTTTCTTTTGATGTACAGAAGCTTTTGAGTTTAATGACGTCCCATTTGTCAATTGTTGACCTTAATTCTTGTGCAGCTGCTGTCTGATTTAGGAAGTCTTTTCCTATGCCTATGTTTTTTTCTTCTATCGCCTTCAGAGTTTGGGGTTTCATGTTGAGGTCTTTAATCTATCTGGAGTTGACTTTTGTACTGGGCGAGGGGTACGGGTTTAATTTCATTCTTCTACAAGTGGTGATCCAGTTTTGCCAACACCACTTGCTGAAGATGCTTTCTTTCCTCCAATGTGTCTTCTTGGCCCCCTTGTCAAATATGAGGTGGCTGAAATTGTATGTTCTCAAGTTTGGCTCTTCGGTTTTGTTCCATTGGTCAACAGGTCTGTTTTTGTGCCAATACCAAGCTGTTTTTATGACTATAGCCCTGTAGTATAGTTTGAAGACTGGTCTCTCAGTCTTCCCAAAGTTATTCACTGAAGAGTCTTGTTGTTCTGGGCAGAATTTAACTGTATCAGTCAGTTCTTTGACCCAGTCCTTATGTTGTTGTTGTTCCCTCCCCTTTGTATCATTCCAACATATGCCTATATAACCATCACATAGGTATCAAAATTATGATGTCTGAGAATAAACTGTATGTTAATTCCAAAATAAGTTTAAGCATTCACATTTCCCCTTTAATTTTATATTATTCTAAGATATGAATACATACCTTCCACCCATATACAGTAATTACAGATCCTGAAAATAAGTGGCAGGTCAATTCTAGAGCACATTAAGAGATTCATATTATAACAGCACAGTTGTTTTCAGATAAAAAGAAATATAACAATAATGTTCAGCTTGCCTTTCAACTGGGGATTTGGTATTAGCATCCACAAATTACGGTAACCATTTTTGGAATTCACAATTTTCCCCTTTAATGTTATATAACTCTGAAGTATGCATACATACCCTCACCTCATATACCACAACTACAAAGTCTGAAAATAAGTGGTAGGTTAATTCTAGATCCCATTAAAGTAATCACATTATAATGGTACAGTTGCTTTCAGGTAAATATATATATATATATATATATATGAATGATATATATATTTACCTGAAAGCAACTGTACCATTATAATGTGATATATGTATATATATTCTCATATAATATTATATATTATATTCTAGTATGATATATATTATATATAATTATATATATTATATCACCAGTTTGCCTTACTACTAGGTATTTGGTGCTAGTATCCACAGATGAGGGGGATACCTTTTGTGATTTGTTTATCCGGGACTGTGTTACTTCACTTAGCATAATGTCTTCTAGTTCTATCCATTTACATGAAAAGTTCATGATGTCACCTGCATAGAACTCCATTTTGTAGATGTACCACATTTTCTCTATCCAGTCATTGGTTGAGGGGCATTTGGGTTGGTTCCAGCTCTTTGTTATTGTGAAGAGAGCTGCAATAAACATAATTGTACATTTATCTTTGTGGTAGGATGAGTCTTGTGGGCGTATACCCAGGAGTGGTATGAATGGGTCAGGTGGTAAGCTCATTTTGAGTCTTTTGAGGGTTCTCCACACTGCTTTCCATAGTTGTTGTATGAGCTTACATTCCCACCAGCAGTAGATGAGTGTTCCCCTTTCCCCACAACCTCTCCAGCATTCAGTATTATTTGTCTTCTTGATTCCAGCCAGACTTATCAGAGTGAGATGATTTCTTAAAGTGGTTTAATTTGCATTTCCTTAATTATTAATGATGTTGAATACTTTTTAAAATTTTTCTCAGCCATCTTTATTTCCTCACTTGTGAAGTCTCTGTTCAGCTCTTTACTCCATCTCTTGAGGAGGTCATTTGTTTTCTTACATCTTTATTTTTTTTAGTAGTTTATATATTCTGCATGTTAATGCTGTGTCAGATGTATCACTGGTGAAGGTTTTCTCCCATGCTGTGGGTTTTCTCTTCACTTCCCTGTTGTTTCTTTTGCTGTACAAAAGCTTTTGAGTTTAATGAGAACCCACTTGTCAATTGTTGACCTTGTTTCCTATGCAGCTGCTGTTTGATTTAGAAAGTCTTTTCATATGCCTATGTCTTGTAGGTTGCTGCCAACATTTTCCTGTATCACCTCCAGAGTTTCAGGTTTCAGTTGAGGCCTTTGATCCATTTGGATTTGATTTTTGTGCATAGAGAGAGGTAGGGGTTTAATTTTATTCTTCTACTAATGGTGATCCAGTTTTGCCAACACCATTTGCTAAAGATGCTGTCTTTCCTCCACTGAGTCTTTTTGGCCCCTTTGTCAAATATGAGGTGGCTGAAATTATATGCGCTCAAGTTTGGATCTTCAGTCTTGTTCCATTGGTTTACAGGCCTATTTTTGTGCCAGTACCAGACTCTTTTTATGACTATAGCCCTGTAGTATAGTTTGAAGTCTGGTAGACTGATCCTCTCTGTATTGCACTTTTTGCTCAGAGTTGCTTTAGCTATTCTGGGTCTTTTGTTTTTCCATATGAATTTAAGGATTTTTTTTCCAAGCTTGTGAAGAAACACTTGAAGATTTTAATTGGAATTGCATTGAGTCTGTATATCATTTTGGGTAGAATGGACATTTTTACTATATTAATTTTTCCAATTCATGAGCGTTGGAGGTCTTTCCATCTTCTAATGTGTTCTTCAATCTCCTTCTTCAGTGGTTTAAGATTTTTGTTGTAGAGATCTGTGGTGTCTTTGGTTAAGTTTGATCCTAGTTATTTTATTGTTTTTGTGGCTATTGTGAGTGGGAAGGTCTTCTTGTATTCCTTCTCCAGTTGCTTGTTATTGGTGTAAAGAAAGGCTTCTGATTTTTCTAGGTTAATTTTGCATCCCACCACTTTACTGAAACTCTTAATCATTTCTAGTTTTCTGGTAGAGTTTTTAGCATCCCTTAGGTAAATTATCATATCATCTGCAAAGAGGGATAGTTTGACTTCCTCTTTTCCAATTAGTACTCCTTTAATTTTCCTTTCTTGGCTTATTGCCCTGACAAGTGTTTCAAGCACTATATTGAAGAGGAGTGGTGACATGAGGCAGCCTTGCTGTGTTCCTGCCCGTAAGGGGAATGCTTCTAACTTTTCTCCATTTAGGATGATGTTGGCTGTCGGTTTCTTATACATGGCTTTGATTACACTGAGGAATGTTACCTCCAGTCCAATTCCCTCTAGGACTTCAAGCATGAAGGGATGCTGAATTTTGTTGAAGGCTTTTTTGCATCAATTGAGATAATCATATGTTTTTTGTATTTCAGTCCATTTATGTGTTTTATGATATTTATTGATTTACATATGTTGAACCATCCCTGCATCTCTGTTATGAATCCAGCTTGGTCAGGATGGATGATCTTTTTGATGTGGGTCTGTATGCAATTTGAAAATAATTTGTTGAGAATTTTTGTTTGTATGTTCATTAATGAGATGGGTCTGTAGTTTTCTTTTTTGGTTGTATCTTTCCCAGGTTTTGGTATTAAAGAGATGCTGGCTGTGTAGAAGGAATTTTGGAGGTCCCTCTCCCTATATCCTTCTAAACAGTTTTAGTAATAATGTTGTAAGTCCTCTTTAAATGTTTTAAAGAATTCTGCCATGAAACCATCTGGATCCGGGCTTTTTTGTTGGGAGGTTTACTCTTACATTTTCAACTTTCTCATATATTATGGGTCTGTTTCAGCTGTCAATCTCTTCTTGGTTAAGATTTGGTGAATTCCAGGATTTCAAACATTCATCCATTTATCTTAGGTTTTCAAATTTAATACAGTATAGATTTTTGAAGTATTCTCATGTGGTTGTCTGGATCTTTTCTCTGTCTGTTATGATGTTTCCTTTTCATCATGAATAACATTGATTTGGGGTTGCTCTTTCTTTCTTTTGGTTAACTGGGCTAGGGATCTATCTATCGTGTTTATCCTTTCATAGAACCAGCTTTTGGGTTCATTGATTCTTTGTATTATTTTCCTTGTTTCTATTTCATTGATTTCCCATCTAATTTTCGTGATTTCTTCCTGTCTATTGGATTTAGGGCTCATTTGTTGTTGTCTCACAAGTGTTTTTAGCTGGAGTGTTAGTTCGTTTATTTGTCTTCTTTCTACTTTTTTAATATAGGAACTGAGAGCTATAAACTTCCCTCTTAGGTCTGCTTTTAAAGTGTCCCATAGGTTTTGCTGTCTTATATTATCTTTTTTGTTTATTTCCAGGAATATTTTTATTTCTTTCTTTATTTCTTCCTTGACTCCATTCAGGAGTGTGTTGTTTAGTCTCCATGTGTTCTTGTAGATAGTTGTGCTTATTCTGGTATTGATATTGGGCTTTACTGCACTGTGGTCTGATAGAGTGCATGAAATTATTTCAATGTTTTTGTATTTGTAGAGGTTTTTTTCTGTGTCCCAGTATGTGGTCAATTTTGGAGAATGTTCCATGGAGTGCTGAGCAGAAAGTATATTCTCTGGTGTTTGGGTGGAATATTCTGCAGATATCTGTGAGGTCCACTTGGTGTATTGTATTGTTCAGTTCAGATGTCTCTCTGTTTATTCTTTGTCCAGTTGACCTAGCTAATGGGCTCAGTGGGGTATTGAAATCCCCCACTATTAGTGCACTGGGATCAATCTGTGCCTTGAGGTCCTGTGATGTGAAGGTGATCTTTTCATAGTGTCCCATATTTCCTGATTGTTCCATTCTTGTGATTTTTTTTTTAATTTTTTGTACCCTTTGTTACAGGCCAGGAATGTCTTGCCAAGAGGCCCACCCTGTCACTCTCCTTGTGCTGGAAGCTGTAAGATGAACTAAGATGCTGAATGGGGAGATTTCCATGAGAAGACCCATATTAACTAAACAGCCACAGCATATCCTGCATGAGCATCATGACATTATCTTTTACTTTGGGGCATCTTCAAGGTCACCTCTCGACCACAGTAGCTAAATTCTGCCTCTGAAATCACAGATTTATAATTCACTGTCAACTCCACCAATCCCATGAATGCAATACTCCAGTCATGCTAAATGCTTAATCATTCCCCTATGTACCTGGAGGATTCTCTTTTCTTTCCTTTGACCATGCGCTACTTAAGTTGGAACGTGTTCTATCTTTTAGCCTCACCTGACCTCTAGTACCTTCTGAAAAATAAGGAAATGTGATCTCCCTTACTAAAATCTCTGCAAAGGCAGCCTGGTGCACATGTGTACCTCATATTTCTACACTCACACTACTCAACAATGGCAGGTGCAAGGGCAGACTGTCTATCAGATTGTGAGCAAGAAGTTTCTTCCCTATAGAGACTTAGTATTGAATACAAGACCTAAAAAATCTGGTCAGAATAAGTCTGACAAAAGCATGGGGTCATGTGAAGAAGTGCTGGAGGCACATAGAAACAAAGTAGGGAAAAGAGGGAGTGGATGCAGAGTGCTCAAGACTGCTTCTGTCACAGACTCCTGTTCCCACAGGTTCTATGCTCCATTTCCATATGATCGTATGATTCCACAGGGTTTTTTTTTTTCCATTTTCTAAGTTCACTGGAGTAAGCCCTTTTGTGGAAGACAAAGAACCTTCTAGAGATAAGGTTTCTTTGTTCACTGGTAAGAATTCATATCTTCCTGCTTGCTACTCCACCAGCCTTTTCTATTTCTGCTTTAGTTTTGGCACTTTCATCTCTTCTTCAATTAATGTTAATTATGCATATCTCTGTCTCCCACTTTTCCTTCAGATGAAATCTATTCATCTTTCTCTCCCTTAGCACCCAGTAAAACCTGGCACACACTAGAGTTTTAACAAGTGTTTATTGAATTGAGTAATGCTTGGTGATGTCAATAACACCATTAAATGGACCTTTGGAACTGTATTAATGACATTCCACAAGAGGTTTTATGATCACTATCGTCCACACATTTGGAGTGTCTGCCCTAAAAGATTACAAAGAAGGAAAAGGAAGCAGTGGTGTTTAGCCAGTCACTCTTCACTGTGCAACTTTCTACAGTATAGCACTGCTGCTGTTAAATGGCTCCCTATACTGAAACCATTGTCCTTTACATTTAGTTTGGGATAATGTATTGTTCTTTCCCACAGGAGTCAAAACATGGAAGCTGCCCATTGTCTACATACAATTCTTTCATCATAACTTCCAAATTCCACAGCAACAAACTCTAACCACTCAATGGCTTGTCCAGCCCAAAGTTCCAAAGGCTCCTACAAATCCTCCCCAAAACACCAAGGTCAGGTCTGTCACAGCAATAGTCTACTCTCTGGTACCAATTTCTGCTCTAGTTTCTCTTCAACTGATGTAACAAAACACTCTGACCAAAACCAACTTGGGGCAGAAAGGGTTTATTCATCTTACATCTCTCAGATTACAGTTTATCGCTTAGGGAGCCCAAGGTAGGAAACTGGAGACAGAAGCTGAAGTACAGGCTGTGGAGGAACTCTGCTTACTGACTTGCTCACTTTGCCCAAGCCCAGCCTGCTTTCTTAAACAACACACAACAACCTGCCCAAGGGTGGCACCACCCACAATGGGCTGGGCCCTCCCACATCACTCAACAAGTAAGAAAATGCTCCACAGACATGGCCACCAGCCAGTACAATGGAGGCAATTCCCCAGCTGAAGCTCCCTCAACCCAGGTGTGTCAAGTTGATACTAAAGCTATCCAGCACAAAACCCATGAAAGGATGCTGACTAAGAGATCTCAGTGGGGATAAACTACTGGGAATTCACAGTTTATCTGATAGGGTAAATGATTAATTAAAGAGATAAAATGAATTTCAAAGGGGCTAGAAAGATGACTCAGCATTTGAAAACACTGGCTGCTCTTGCAGAAGACCTGGGTTCAAATCACACCACCCACATGGTAGCTGACAACCATCTGTAACTTCAGTTCCAGGCGATTTGATGCCCTCTTCTGTCCTCCACTGGCACTGCACAGCACAGGTGCACTTCCATATGTGCAAGCATAATACTCATACACATAAGATAAAAGCAAAGAAATTTAAAATTTTACCAAAAATTTTAAAAGAACTTTAATGACAACACTATTAAGGAAAGGAGAGATAAATAAAGCTTGGGTAGTGTAAAAATCCAGAGGGAAATATATTAATTCAACCCACCCATGAAAAATACACATACAATATCAAAACATGAGTGCATGTGTATACCTGAAGATTATATAACAAGGAACATGGTGCCAGACAGGAGAAACCTCCCCTCAAGTTGTTGATCAGGGTAGTCCAAGAGACTCCCAAAATAACACAGGCTATTGCCATAGTCCTTGATTACCTTGCAGAGCCTAAAAGTAAGACCCCATTGCTGAAGACAGAAAATACTTCAGACACAGTACTTGGAACAATGGAACTAGAACTGACTTGGAAGCCTTCTCCTTGAAGACTAGATTTAATAGTTCTAGATGATATTATATAAGCTGCTAAAGAAAAAAAATCAATCAATTATCCAAGCCAGGGCCAAGACCTAATAACCAGTATGGCTGATATAGCAAATTATCTCTATTGGTGTGTGGCACTTTTATCTATGGGGTAATCAACAGCTGTCTAATTGGACTTAAAGCCCTCTCAATAGGAGGGAACTCATGGGTGGTACTGTAAATATAGCCAAATACAAATGGCTGAAAAGGTCATAGTTCCTAGAGAAAACCCTATCTCTTTCACATCTGTAGACAAATGTAATTTCTTACTGTGTTCTAAATATGTATCCTTTCATTTACAAGTATATTATTCACAACTCATCAAAGAAGCTTTTTATTTCAACAGATGGAGGCTTTTACTGAGTTTCACAACTGGTCACACACAGAGAACATCATCTGAGAGATGCTATCCCTAAGTTAAACATTTACACTTAAGACTCATGGAACATAGTGGAACAGGGGCAGAGAGAATATTAATACATCCCTTAACTCTTATCAATGAAGTTTCCTCTTATGACAAAATGCAAAGCACACAGAAGTCCACAACTGGATAAGTTTTAGAGAGCAAGAGACTACAGAGTGAGTGTCCCTAGATAAGGCTCTTATATTAAATCTCACCCACCCATGGCTTAGGAACCATTGTGAAAGAGGGGACAGAGAGATTGTAAGAGCCAAAACTGGTGCATGAACATTAAGGAAACAGGTTTTCGGGGCACTGGGAGCTTGCTCATATGAACTCACAACAATGGTGACAGCATGCATGAGATCCATGCTGACACAGTCAGACAAAAACCCAGCATAGAATGAGAGAAATGGGCAGCAGATGCTAACTCTAGAACAAGAACTATTGGCAAATGATTAGTGCTGGGTGAGAGAGAACAGACCTTCTTTATAGGAGTGACTCTAGATAGGTTGCCAAGACTCTAGTGGATGAACCTGCACAAGGGACATCACAGTAAAAATGCTCGACTGGTTAGGACTTAACATACAGTGGGAGTGAGGCTATGGGCAATGTGGATGGGGAGGGGTCTAAATTTGATTAAGTCTATTATAGGAAATGCATAACCTCAATAAATTTTTTAAAATACAACACTATTGGATACAAGACTTCACTTCTTCTAGTCTTTTGTCTCTCTGTGGAATCAATACTGAATAATTGATTGATAATATTTATCACTATATTTAAACTTCATGGGGCACTCTATTGCTTTCTACATATTATTGTATTGTTCTTTCTTGATGTTTCCTAGAATGTCCTAAACAGAGGTTGTGAAGCTGAGCCTGGTGCTGTATACTTGTAATACCAAAACACTAGAGGCTGCTAAAGTTTGTCACCAGCCTTGGCTAAAGTCTGAGAATCTGTCTCAAAATAAAATTAAAAAATGAAGATGTTGTGCTGGGCGTGGTGGCGCACGCCTTTAATCCTAGCACTTGGGAGGCAGAGGCAGGCGGATCTTTGTGAGTTCAAGGCCAGCCTGGTCTACAGAGTGAGTTCCAGGACAGCTGGGACTACAGGGAGACCCTGTCTCGAAAAAAATGAAAAAAAAACAACAACCAAAAAAAAACACAAAAAAAATGAAGATGTTGTAAAGTCAGTGATTCTTCTGAACTTGATTCAAGTCCAGGAGCTTTCACTGGCGTGTGGATAATTAACATTGCCTAACCCAAGATGATCTAGAAAAACTACCATTTTCTGGATGCCAATCTGATAGAAACCAAACTTCATCTTGTACATCTGCACCTGGCAGCATTGATCCATCAAATAGAATGCATATTTTAGCTTTTCTGGTCATTAACATGTTTTGTTCTTTTGATTCAACCATACGGGGCTTATTGACAAATTTCAACATGAGTTCCATATTCAAGACACTTCTACATTATAAAATGTCATTAATCAATTTACAAAATTGTGGTTTTTAAGACAGACTACATAGCTTGGCAGTTTCCATAGTAAATAATGGTACCTTGTTGTGTGAAACTCCTTTTAGGAAACTGAAATCTCTGAATTAATTGATCGATTAAGGGTGCTGCAGAGAAGCCGGCTTTGGACAAGCCCCAGAATTCACAAGATGCCATACGTGCTTCAGCTTGTGTTTGGATCCCACAGATAATTAGGAGCAGAGCATGCTTTGGTTCTGGGCACTTACTTGGCTCACATCTCAGCCATCACAAATGGCCCTTAGTTTAGGAAAGGGAATCCAATTCCTGCACATCCAGTCTACAGTATGCCTTAATAGGACTCAAGCACAAGCTGGTTGGTCCGATGAATGGAGAAGCTTTTATAGTTCAGGACCTCTGAGTTTGCTGCTCAAAAAAGATAATTGTATGTGACATAAAAGAGCCATGATATAGAAAGATGGTTTAAGATATACCTATCATTCAAGAATTAAGAGCACAACATATTTAAGTTAGTACCTACTATTCTGCAGAATGGAGGAATGAAACAAATCTCATGGAAAAGCAAAGACTAGAGATAAAGTCTCAACTTTTTGAATAATTTCCCTACTTTGTTTCTAGTCTCTTCCTGCCCCTAGGGTCTATGACAGGCAATCACATCCTTATAATAATAAACCTCTTTGCTTTATGCTTCTTATACTTGTAATCAAATATAACAATAGAAGTCCTTGAGACTATTGGGAATATAAACACCACATACATATATACATACATACACACACACACACACACACACACACACACACACTTCACTCTCTAATTTGATAATGCATGATTAATATTACAATGTCTTTTATAACACTTTAATAAGGTTATCACATTTTCATCTTATTGTATTGTGAAGAGTTAGATGTCAACTATAATATAGGTGTCCTCGTTATCTTCAGTTGTCAACTTGACACACCTGAGAAGAAAGAACCACAATTTCGAGATTGCTTCTGTCAGACTGGCAGGTGGGCCTGTCTGTGGTGTATTTTGCTTTGGAAAGGAATATATCTAATTTATTTTTTATTGACTTTTTGAAAATTTCATACATCTTGAACATATTTAGAGCCCCTCTGATATCTATACCCCTTTATATCCCCCCACAAGAATTCATGCATTCATTCTGTCCTATATGTTAAGGCCTATAAAGCCAAATTTGTATGCCTAAATGTTCCTATCAGTGTGAATCCATCTACTAGAACCTAGTCAATCTATCTAGCATCACTCCCTTAAATAAGACCAACTCTCCCTCACCTAGCAGTGATCAGCTGCCAATAGTTTTTCAACCAAGCTTGGGGCTCTTTACCCATTTCACTACTTCTATACTGGTTTTTGTCTGGTTTGAATTTGCATGGGTCTTGTGCATACTGTCATCATTGCTGTACTGTCACATAAGTAACTTCCTAGTTGCCTGGAAAACTGTTTCCTTGTGGTCTTTTACCACCCCTGGCTCTTACAGTTTTTCTGCTCTCTTTCTGCATTGGTCCCTGACCCCTGGTTGGCAGAGGTTTAATATAGGAATACTACCCAGGGACACACATTCTACAGTCTCCTATTTTCCACATTTTGGCCAGTTGTGGCTTTCTGGGTTAACTACCATCTGTTACATGAAGAACATCATTGGTGAGGGTTGAGATGCATTAATAGACTTTCTGTCCCCTGTTCCTCTCTGTGTAGAGATTGCATTGTAGCTGTGTCACTTAGGGCTGGGCACCTCACAGTCACTTATTTTCTGTGATTGACCAGTTGTAGAACTCTGTAATAGTTTCCATCTGTTGCAAAAAGAGCTATTTCTGATGAGTGGTGGGCGGTGTATGTGTCTGTAAATATAAGGATACATATTTAGAACACAGTAAAAACTTACATTTGTCTAAACATATAACAGAGATAGGGTTTTCTCTAGGATCTCTGACTTCTCCAGTCATGAGTACTTAGCTATGTTTACAGTACCATACGACTTCCCTTCTGTCAAGTGGGCCTTAAGTTCAAGTTAGGTCAGTCATTGTTCTGTTTATTTAGCTTTATAGCTGGATAGGACCATTGACTAATATCCTCCCTTAGCAGCCCGCATGCTATCCGATGATACCATGAGAGATAGTCTTCAGGAAGGTGGCTTCCAGGTCTTTTCCAGCTCAATTGCCCCAAGTCTTGTGTCTGAAGTATGTCCTGTCTTCAGCAATAGAGTCTTTCCTTCAAGTTTAGGAAGCTCATCAAGGGCTGTAGCAAGAGCCTGTATTATCTCTTGAGCTACGCTGATCAACAACTGGAAGGGAGGTGTCTCCTGCCTGGCACTGTATTTTCTGTTATATAGCTTTCATGAACTTTCATATATTTCCTAAGTTTATTTTCCAGTAGGCTTTTTTTTTAATTATTTCTTTATTTTTTTTTCTTTTTAAATAGTATGAATTTATGAAAGTACAAAGTATCCTTCATGTAAAAACCAATTTGCAAGCAGTGTGCCCAAACCCACACAGCCCTGGGTCCACCAGTCGCAGCTGGGGGGGGGGGCTGTTGTGTTCAATCAATTGAAATCAATGATGTCCAGATATATGCTGTAGTCGTTTACCATTCACCCAATCGCAGCCCTTAAATTCTATTCATGCCCTATTCCACAGATTGTTCCCTAGGCTTAGAAAGGGGCACAGGTGTCTACTTCTCTGGAACTGTTTTCTTGGCTCTGTCATTCTGGCTGTTTCCTTTCATGGGCTGACAGTTTGTCCAGGAATAACCTTTCAATCCTACTAATGAAGCAAAGCAATTAGATATATAGGTATTTAAACAGTTACTAATTGTTATGGTAGGTTACTTTGGTATAGAACAGATGTTTGGATGGTATTTGTAATCCATGATTTATGTTTTTTCTGTAAAATGATGACAAGTTCTTATTGTGGCTTATAAATCTCCTAACCACTAGTAGATGTAAGTCTGTGGCATACAGCCATGGGTTATTTCTTCCAAGGAGAGTAGCTAATAGACAATTAGTTGGATAATACAGGCATATGCTGCACGCTGCACAGTATTCCAGGCAGGTGGAGGTGTAGCTGGTGGCTGACAGGGAGTCTTTTCTGACTCAAGGAGACCTGTATTTGCTTTATATGGTTTAATGCCTTTGGTAACACTCTGCTGGTTTCAGAGACCAACTGTACACTTGCAAGTGCGGTCTCAATGCATTTTCCCATGCTTCGACACAGGGCCTTATGCCTTTCTTCTTGCAGTTACCAGTTTACAGGCAAAGAACCTTTACCTTTTGGGTGGCTGGATCCCCTGGCCAACTTCCTTGGTGAGAATAAATCCATTGCTGATATCAGAGCTCCTGTATTAATATATTTTGCTTAAGTGCATAGCTTAAGAGACTTTAAGTATTAATTTGATCTGAATAGAGAAAATCTTTTCACAGTGTCCTGGTCTATAGTCATTATAAGAAGGCAGTTTTAACCGGTTTTATAGAGATTATCTTTAACAGCCTTGGCTCTCATTTACAGTTAGAGACGCCTTATCATATATTTTCTCCTTGTTCTAGTGGGGGGAGATCAAGAAATCTCTCTTGTATAAAGACTTTGTGGACCTAGAAAGGTAAGTTTCATCAGACTCATTATAAATAGTTTACAAGTAGGATCCACTAAAATTTGATGTCTGTAGCAAATCGAGGCTTTTCTTTTCCTTTCAAAATTCAGATGGGCCCAACCTTTCATGTTGGCACTTTCTGATACATCCTACACAATGCACAATAACTGTCTTTCTTTCTCAGCCATTGTATTGGTGAACCTTTTGACTACGAACATACAATTTTTCCCATAGTTAGTTTTAAATTTGAGTTGCAAGGTTTTTTTGAACAAAGGTTCATATTATCTGTATAGGTTTTTGTTTTTTGACCTCATAAGTCTCAAAAGGCATTGTTTATTACACAACCTATAGGCAGGAATCAAGGCACAGATTTCTTTGAATTCACCCATGCTGTTTGGGTGGATGGTATGTGGTTAACTTGGGAAGCAAAACTTAATTTTTTAAGTTAAAATACAATCCTACATGGCAAAAAGAGAAATGCTATTTAAGGTGATACTGTTTAACAGAAAAATTATAGAGAAATTTGTATGTGACAATCCAAAGTTATTGTTATACAGATTTTAGTTAAAACAAATGTGGACAACAACATTTATTAATTTCCCAAACTCAGGTGCATTACCGTTTTTTATCAGAAACCTTTAAACCAATGTTGTTTAATATACACATATTACACATATTTACTTTTATTAGTCCTAAAGCACCATGTAACCTGTGAACAGAGTCTGGGCAAAATTGGATACTTGTTAAACTCACGTCAATTAAATAATGCCTTAATCGAATATACAACCCCAGCTGTCCTCTCCCCGCCCCTCCCACCCCGATTCAAACCATTTCGGTCGATTTTCTGATGCAGTCTTTCTTTGTTGTTCTTTTTAATATGCATCCCACTCCCACAAGCAATAATTTATAACTGGGTTATTGGCGCTTGCATCCACATATGAGGGATACCAATTGTCGTTGTGTTTTTTCTGGGACTGTGTTACTACTTGTCAAGCTTACATATGATTCCTTCTAGCTCCATCCATTTTACTGTGCAAAGTTATGATGTTGTCTTTCTTTATACTGCTGCATTTAGAATTCTGTTGTGTATATGTACACACATTTTCTGCTATCCACTCGTCAGTTTGGAGAGGGCATTTTGGTTGTTTCCAGCTTTTTTGCTATTGTGAACAGAGACTGCATAAATATAGCTGTGCAGTATTTGTGCAGTAAATGAGTCTTGTGGGTATATCCCAGGAGTGGTTGTGACTGGGTCAAAGTGGCAAGCTACAATTTGAGTCTTCAGGGTCTCAAACTGCTTTCCATGTGGCAAGGGATGGTTCTATGAACAAAAAAAATCAATAAATATCACAAACATATAAATGAGACTGAAAGACAAAAAACACACTATCATCTCAATTGATGGCGGAGAAAAGCCTTCTGACAAAAATCCAGAAATCCTTTGCATGTTTAAAAGTCCTAGAGGGAATTGGACTGGAGGGATCATTTCAATGTATCAAAGTCATATACCAGGAACCCACACCTAATATCAACCTAAATAGGGAAAACGATTGGAAATTTCCCTTAAAGGTAGGAACTTGGCAAGGCTCCCTGTCACCACTCTTTCAATATAGTGCTTGAAACTTGCTAGGGCCAATAAGGCAAGAAAAGGAAATTAAAGAGTTCTAATTGGAAAGAGGAAAGTCACTATCCTTTTGCTGATGATTGATGTACCTACCTAAGGGTTGCGCTAAAAACTCCACCAGGAAGCTCCTGAAATGATTAAGAGCTTCAGTAAATGGCAAGATACAGAAATAAATCTAGAAAAAATCAGTAGCCTTTCTTTACAAACAACAAGCAACTGAAAGAAGGACTACAAGGAGACCTTCCAACTCACAATGACACTCAAAAAACATAAAATCCTGGAACAACCTTACCAAAGACATACCAAGGATCCTCTCAACAAAAAATTTTAAAACCCTGATAAAAGGAAATTGAGGAGACATCAGAAAATGGAAGAACCTCCCAGCTCATGGATTGGGAAATAAATATAGTAAAAATGTCCACTATACTCTGAACCTCATGTAATTATGCGAACACAATCAAAAATCCTCAAGAGTTCCTTCATAGGCTTTTGGGAAAAAATCCTTCAATTTTCATTTGGAAAGAACAAAAGAAATCCAAAACAGCCAAAGCACACCCTGAGCGAAAAAGAGGCGATACGGGGGGGATCGTTCTACCAGACATCAAACTATTACTACCAGGGTATAAGTCATAAAAACAGCCTGGTACTGAGGCACAAAACAGAACGCTGTTTGACCACTGGAATAAAACTGAAGATTCCAAACCTGAGCTCATACAATTTCAGCCACCTCATATTTGACAAGGGGGCCAAGAAGACACAATGGAGGAAAGACAGCATCTTCAGTAAGTGGTGTTGGCAAAACTGGATCACCACTTGTAGAAGAATGAAATTAAACCCCTACCTCTCACCCTGTACAAAAGTCAATTCCAGGTGGATCAAGGACCTCAACATGAAACCCAAAACTCTGGAGGTGATAGAAGAAAAAGTTGGCAGCAGACTACAAGACATAGGCATAGAAAAAGACTTCCTAAATCAGACAGCAGCTGCACAAGAAATACGATAGACAATTGACAAATGGGACATCATTAAACTCAAAAGCTTCTGTACATCAAAAGAAACAATAAAGGAAGTGAAGAGAAACTGCAGATACATCTGACAAAGCATTAATTTCCAGAGTATACGAGCTACTCAAAAAATAAAGAAAGAAAACAAATGAATCACCCAAAAGATGGAGCAAAGAACTGAATAGAGACTTCACAGAGGAGGAATTAGAGATGGCTGAGAAACATCTTAAAAACTGTTCAAGGTCACTAATAATTAGGGAAATGCAAATTAAGACCACTTTAAGATATCATCTCACTCCAATAAGACTGGCCAGGATAAAGAAAACAAATGATATCAAGTGCTGGAGAGGTTGTGGGGAAAGGGGAACATTCATCCATTGCTGGTGGGAATGTAAACTTGTCCAGTAGGCTTTTAAATTTATACATTCCCCTCTTGATTTTCATACCACTTAAATGTTACTTATGTCTCTTCTATTCTCCCCTGTATAACCCTTCCTCCTCCCTCCCTAGTTGAAGTTCTCCCATTTTCCTCTGGGTCATTTCCTTAATTGTGGGTGGTGCCATCCTTAGGTGAGTGGGGCTGGGCTGTATAAGAGAAGTAGCTAAGCAGGCCACAGGGAGCAAACCAGTAAGCAGCACTACTTCCTAGACTGTGCTTCAATTCCTGCATCCAAGTTCCTGCTCTGAGTTCCTGCCTAGGCTTCCCTTGATGATGCACTATGAGCTGTAAAGTGAAATAAGCCCCTTCCTCCCTGAGTTGGTTTGGTCAGATATAGAAAGTAACTAGGACAACATGTTAACATGTTCATTGCAAAAGCATAGAAAAAATGTCTATGATGTAGAAAGATATTCTAAGATACATGATATCACTTGAGAAGTAAGAAACACATGAAAGGAAAATAGCATCAAGTAAGTTTTAGCTTAGAAATTCTTGGGCTCAAAATGTTCTTAGCTATACATACATCTACAACCCTTTCAAAATGTTAGGAGTGAATTCACTTTGTCTTCTCTATCAATATTATTCATGGAATATTCAGCGAGGAAACCTTGTGGGAAGAAAGTAAATTCTCAGGCACGAAAGATCCAATGCTCATATACCAGATGACTTTCTGAGTACCACAATTTAAGAGAAATCCCCAAATCTAGTGGAGAATATATGCATCCATAATAATAAATGGATCAAGTAGCCAAAAAGTAATTTTTAAAGTTATTCAAAGGTTTATAACCATAATTTTGAATAAAATGCTTTGTACACATATGAGAAGAAAGAAAACCATCCAAATTGAAGGAAAAAATTAGTAGCAAAGTCATCCATATGGTCATTCCCACATAACTGCTTTCTTGAACCTCTGATTCCTTTATAATTTTCACTATATATGTGGAAGACACATCATTACCCCAAATATTTTTCAATGTGTTCATTCACTTTTTAAAGTATCAACAATAGATAGTTTTTTAGAGAAATATTTAAGGCATGGGAGTTACAGAAATGAATTAATACACCAAATCCCTGCTCTCAAGAACATTGAAAATGAAATCAGATTCTTCTCCTTCTCCGATCCAAGCCCCCACAAAAGGTAAAGGCTCCTTGCCTCCAAACTGGGGTATCTGCAGGAAGAGAGGCGATAAGGCCCTGCTGTTGAAGACCTGATATAAACATGGGAAAGATGTATGGAGACCACTCTTGCAAGTATACAGATGGTCTCTGGAATGCCAGAGAGTGTAACCAAAGGCCACTAAACCAATAAAGCAAATATAGGTCTCCTTGAGTCAAGCAAGACTCCTCCGTCAGCACCAGCTACACCTCACCTGCCTGGAAATACTGTGCAGCAGTGGCAGCCATATGTCTGTATATCCCAAATCTAATTGACTATTAGCTCTCTCCTTGGAGGAATAACCCATGGCTGATGCCACAAGCCTACATCCCTAATAGGGTAGAAGATGCTATCAACACAGGAAGACCCTGTCATACTCTTTAACAGAAGAAAAATGTAATACATGGAGTAACATACCATCCAAACAAATCTATGTTCTATACCAATGTAACCTGCCATAACAACTAGTACTTTTTAAATACCTTATATCTAATTAGTGTGTGCTTCATTGTAGGATTATAAGGCTATATTATTATATACTGTTAATTACTATATATCTATTGCGTGTGGCTTCATTTAGTAGGAATCAAAGGTTATGCATGGTCAAGCTGGCAGCCCCATGATAAGAAAACCCGAGAATTGACTAGAAGACCAAGACATACAGCTCCAGAGAAAAGTAGATCGTTTTGCTTCTCATCCACCCTGTGCCCCTTTTCTAAGCCTAGAACAATCGCAAGAAGAGAGAGGTTGCGGTAGAATGTAAGGGTGCTGATTGGGTGAATTGGTGAAATCACAACAATATAGACTGGACACTATTTGGTCAACTTGATTGAACATTCAAGACCCCCCCCCTGCTGTGGACTGGTGGGCCCAATGAGCCTTGTGGGTTTGGGCACAACTGCTGTGCAAATCTGTTTTTACAAGAAGGATGTGTCTCACAAAAAAAAAATTTTGTACACCTATTGATAAAAAATAAAACAGGCTGGAAGCCTAACCCTACGGTTAAAGAGCACCGACGCTCTTTGCATAGGACCGGTGTTCGATCCCCAGCACCCACATGGCGGCTAAGAACCTGTCTGTAACTCCATTCCAGGAGAACTCCAGTTCCAGGGAAATCAATACCCTCTTTGACCTCCGGGCATTGACACGACAACAGTGGTGCAGCAACCTCATGCAGACAAGTAACCTTCATACACATACAAAAATAAAAAAAATAAATAAATAATAAATAAAAAATGACACAAAACAAAACAAAAAAACAGAGAAAGATGCAGAAAAGTTATGGCAGAATGCATGATCTGAGATGGGCAGGGGTGGGGTGGGGGGAAGGGAAAGGGATATATGCCTGAACTGAATTGGAAAATGATGTATGAAATACACAAAGCATCAATAAAAAAATAAATAAAAGAAAATTAAATCAGAACAATAACCTTATAAAGAAGACAATAATCCAATAAAAGTCTGCATATCTTGTCATGTAATGATATGAGCTATGAGTAAAATAAGGCACAGTAAAGCAGATGAAGACAGATGAAGGGGATATGCTGCCACAGCTACAATGCACAGGAAAGCTCTGAGCCAGCGTGAGCCCACAGACCCCAAAGTAGGTTATGTGTGTCAGGTTTTTGGAACAGAAAATACAACTGTGATGTAGTGAAGCATGCAAGGGGGAGACTGAGGAAAATGAGACCAGAAAATACATAAAGAATAAACTGCAGTGGTTTTACATTCATAAGTTTTAAAACAACCCTCCTTTTAGATAGAGAAAATGTGGTACATGTATCTACATAATGGAGTTCTATGCAGAGGTAAAGAAAGATGACATCATAAACTTCACTTATAAATGGATAGAACTAGAAGATATTATGTTAAGTGAAGTAAAACAGTCCTAGAAAAACAAATGACAAATGGTATCCCTCATCTGTGGATGCTAGCACCAATTATCTAGTTGTAAGGCAAACTGAGCAACATTAATGTTACATTCCTCATGATCTGAAAACAACTGTGCTCTTATATTGTGAATCCCTTAACAGGTTCTAGAATTGAGCTACCATTTATTTTCAGAGTTAGAAATTTTTGGCATATGGATGGAGGATATGTATGCATATTTTTGAGTACTATATCAAAGGAATGTGGAAAAAACGAGTTTGTCATGACATTATGTCTAACCACAGCATTTATTCTTATACAAGACTGCTTGAGCTTTTGTCCAAGCCTTTTCTAAAATATTATAGAGTAGTTAAAAGTATCAGGCTGGTGTAACTTACCCTTTCTGGATGCTTAATGAACATACTTAATGCCCATACCAATTTGGCCAAGGGTCTTAAAGGATAACTTTGTTCCTTGCCCTCAGAGGTCAACTAAGTCCCAGGGGACTATGCATGGGGGCATCTCTTGAAATGTTCTGCAAATGTGGGTCACCAGTCTTCCTGTGCAGGGAGGTCTTGGAGATCCACTAATGGGACTTTAGGCACTGTCCAGTATGTAAAGAGGAAAGTCTGCTTATGCTTTAAAAAGAGAACCGTGGTCCAGAAAGACCTGACTTTGTCCTCGAGTGGATGGAACTGGTGATTGAAAAGCCAAAATGATGGGCTGGAGAGATAGCCTAGCGGTTAAGAGCACCGACTGCTCTTGCAGAGGACCCGGGTTCAATCCCCAGCACCCACATGGCGGCTGAGAACCGTCTGTAACTCCAATTCCAGGAGAACTCAAGTTCCAGGGGAATCCAACACCCTCTTCTGACCTCCGCGGCATTGCACAACACGGGTACACAAACCTATATGCAGACAGTACATTCATACACATACAAAAATAAATAAAATTAAAAAAAAAGAAAAGCCAAAAGGAGCCAGGGGGTCCCCCCACCAAAAAAAACCTGAGTGACCCTTGAGGACCAGTTCCTCAACTGACCTTGAAAAAACAAAAACCTTGGTTAATCTGGGCTGTGTGACCTTAAACATCCAAAAGGAAAGTATAACCATAAATAAATAAATAGTAAGGCCTGAGAAATTGTACTTCAGGTATAAAACTTGAGATCTTAGTAAAAAGATAAAAGAGCACAGTTATTTTGCCTGTCTTACTGGCAAGTGCAGCTACCCTGTGCCTGCCACTGCTTTTACCATCCTTCAAAGACATGAGACACAGCTTTTCAACCTTCCAATATGGACTGAAGACTCATGTCTCTCCACGAATCCTCCAAACCTTCAGTCCCAGATGGGGACTGCTGAGACATCCAACTTGTGGACTGAACTACTACTGGGCTTTCAGCCTCTTCAGAGTATAGACTGCCATCGTTGGACTACCCAGGCTGTATCATGGAGACCAGTACAGGAGGATCAAGACAGGACGTGGTGCTTACTGGACTTCATTTGGTGACCATGGAAAGGGAAAACTCCAATGTGGAACACAAGAGCAGAACTGATGATGGTTTGGGCTTGCCAAGGAGGAGCCTTCAAACAAGACACCTTTCAGCCTAATAAAGAAAAAAAAATCATAAGCTGAAGATACTAAAGCCTATGATATATGTGGCATGAATATGTGCATATTTTGGAATGATGCATATTGGAAGGAATAACAACAACAAGACCAGGTCAAAGAACTGACTGAAAAGGTGAACTTCTGCTTGAAACAGTAAACTTCTGCATCGAGAATTTTGAGAGAGACTGAGAAAAAGATGAAAAACATGTTTGGCAAAATGCATGAGCTCTGGTGGGGTGGGGGGGCAAAGAGAGGGGCATGGGTCTAGATTTGATTTGTAGTTTTGTATGAAATGTACAGGGCTTTAATAAAAAAAAATTGGCTTTGAAAAAAAAAATACCCTCCTTTTAAAAGGGTTTTCCCCTAAAATGTAGGTCTGACTTAGGATTTAGTCTGTGAACATGACAAAAGGCGGTGCTAAGTGACTTCCAACATGTTGTTAAAGAGGACATCTTCTCCCTATTCTCTTGTAGTTTCATTCATATTCTAGATGAAGTTAGATAGACAATGTAAAGATACTCAAGCAACCAGTAAAAGAAGCAGAAAGAAGTGAGGCTCCCATTAAGAACCAGCACTCACTTCCGGTTTGAGAGTCAATCTCCTTAGAATTGAGTCTTCTATTTTCAGTCAGGCCCTCTAATGACCACAGCCTCAGCCTTGTAACAAGTTCTAAGCTACAGCCATCTGCAATACATCTTATTCCCTAACCCAAAAGAAGTCTGGAGAGAATGAATTTTTATCACTTGTTTAAAGCCACTATTGGAGGAAAATTGTCACGTGACAACAGATAACTACATTATAAATTATATAGGTTGCTGATTGCTTCTAGATACACAGTGGCAGCACCAAGATGTTCCATGAAGAGCTAAATAGCCTTTCTCAAGACATTATGCTGGCTGGCATGTGAATGTACTGTAGGAAAAATGGGGAAAGGAGGTGATTGCAGGAGTCCAGGTTGAGGAACACACGGATTATATTAGAGCAGTCGTAATTGAGGAAGTATTTAAATTGGAGATAAATCTGAAAGTAGAGAGATGAAAGGATTTGCTAATACACTGGGTGAGGTCAGTGTGCGAGAGAAATGAGTCAAGGATAACTCCAAGAATTTTGGCCAGAGCATCCAGAAAAGCTGAAGTTGTAGTTATTGTGACAGAGAAACTAGAACAAGCACAGCAGGTCTGGCAGTTTGTCTCTGAACATCTTAAAACGCAGATGCCTACTAAGCATCAAGTGGAAATGTTAAGAAGGCTATTGGGCATGGACTTTCAAGTTTAGAAAAAACAAGAGTTATAGTATCAAGTGAACTGGAATAAGTAATGAGTAATAAAAGAGAAAAAATGATTCAGCCCAAGAGCCTGGCCATTGCAATACTTGATATTTGTAAAATGAAAAGAAATTCTGATCTAAGACCAAAAAAAAAGACTAAGTAGTTATACAAGATGAGAGAACAATGTCCTAAACCACATGAGAAGAGATTTAAAATAGAGCAATTAACAGGATCAAATGCTAGCTGAGTAAAACAAAGACTGAACATCTGTTATTGGATTTAAGATCTGTTTCTTTGGATAAATTTTTTCATTAGTGGGATGGACATAAAAGCCCAATTGTTACTTTCACAATATGTACATAATCTGAACTAAGCACATCTACCTAACCTTGCAGCCCAAAAGTCATGTTTTATAATGTAAACAAGGTAACTGAATCATATGTTCCTCCTGTGACCTGGGCAATTAATGTTAATTCCTTAAGCCCCTCCTCCCCTCCCCCTGAGAGAGCATAAGATAGTATATGAATGCACATATGCATGCTTTACATAGCAAAGCCTGAAAGCAGTTTTTCTCATTGCAAATAACAAGAGAAATCTGTTGATGTATGTGTAATATTCTAGGCCTAGTGACCAAAGGGCAAGATTCCCTGATGAGTAGAATCTGACGTCCACTTCCCCATTTCATGCCAGAGATGCTGTTTGAGCAAAGCCCTTTCTGGGGAGCACAGCTCTGAGAGAGATCTGAAAGAATGGCTGCTAGACAGTTCTGATCCATAATTTGCCTTATAAATGCTGAGTCAGACAGTTTCTTTATTAAGGCCTAACTATAATGTGGCTTATAAATACTTTGTTTTAATATTCTGTGTGAGGAAGAAGCTCTCTACTCCAAACTCACAGATGAGCAGCTGGAGAAATCCCCAGGAGAAAGGGAAATATAAGATGTCTCAATGGTACATAATAAGTTGTATGACAGTGAATGCAAAGCTTCCCTTGCTAGCTTGCACTGGAGCACTTACTCACAGGTGCCTGGCATAGTCCCAAGGAAAAGGAATTAATGAACACTCCCAGTTATACACCAAGGGTAAGTGATAAGTCAATAAGCACAGGGCTTTCTTGACAGCTTGAACCCATATGCTTTAATAATTTTTATTCACTTTTTGCTTTTATCTCTTTCTTTACAGGGCTGAAACTGCAAGGAGCTATACTGAAAAGTTTCACCTACATTCTTCACCTTTCTGTTTTAATTGTAAGGATCTCTTCAATAACCTGAATCCTCTGCACATGCATGGCAATTAATGAATTTCCTTAAAGGAATTAGAATGGAAACATCATCAAATCAAATTTGTGAACATTTAAATATTATTCAGAAATATTTTCCCTGGTATCCCAATTATGGGATACTTAACTCAAAATCTTGGGGAAAAATTGGTGATCTTGGGGAAAAGATTGGTGTTTCTAAGCTACTGCGTTCAGTTGAAACATTTAATTCTTAAGAACCAAATTAAAGGAGTTATAAAGCATTATCAAGGTAGAAAGAGGATGCTTCCAAAGAAACTATCACTTACAGAACCCCATGAACCCCCTCTGCATAATTTTCTCACCTTTCCTTGAGCTTCATCCCCTAGAGAAAAAGTAGAAGAAACTAGCTTAGAGGAGTCGGGTACCTGGCTCTTTCTAGAAGCTGCAGAGGGTGGTAATGCCAGCTTTTTTCTGCCCTGAGTCTTCAGGCCTAATTTTTAAAAGATTACTCAAAACTCCTTTGGCATTTCCCTATTTCGTTTCTGTTGGAATCACACTGCTTTTGATTTGACTTTCCAGTTAAAATGATTTCAATAAATTAAACAGAGCAAGCATTCTGAGAGTCATTTTTTTCCAAGTTCTTTTAGGTGTTATTCTATTCTGTCTTCCAAGTTGTCTAAATTATGAATTGTTAATTCAAGATTACATGTAGTAAATTATAATGTGGGTTTTCTAATCCAGACAGCTATACTCTTAGCCCTCCTTATTAAAGAAATTCACCCTGAGCACTATTAAACCTTCTTATGAATTATAAATTTATAAAAGAGGGTCAAATGGAATTGTTAAGGGGAATTTAACAGTTTAATCCACAAGGGAGCTAAGACCCTCCTTAACTTCTAATCATTAAATTATCTGAAAGTGATTCTCCTAATACATGTGTAGCATGGACAGTCCTCCAAAAGAAAGACTGACCTTGGACATCAAACACCTTCCGAAGGAAAACGAGGAGCCAGGGGAGGCACTACCCCTCCCAATCAGCCAGTCAGCCAGCCTTGGCTGTGTGAGGAGGAGGAGGGGCAAAGGGTATGGAACAAAGAATGTCTCAAGGTGAGGTTCTCACCCACTGTCTTGGGCAGGGGTTGCAGGGTCCATGCCAGGACCCTGTATGGCCATGGGGGGGGGCACCAACATTCCCATTAGTAACCTCTTCACCCATTTTATCTGTAAGCAAGCCCAATTAAACTTGCTAGAATCTTCCTCGCCTGTCTCTGGGACTTCAGAAGGAGGAAGCCGGAAGCCACGTGTGCACATACCTCCCAGAAGGAATTTTAGCAACAGCATGCAATGCCAATATTTACTCCTGAACTTTTATTAATGGTGAGTCCTCCACAGACAGGATCAGATTATCCATGGAAAAAAGGAAAGTTAAGTTAAACCAAAAGTTCATTATGGGCACATCAGTAAGAGCAAACAATTAGAATAGGCTCCACCTTCTTTATGGTTGCTGATAAAGCATGAGATACAGAAAAACTCAGGTCTTGTCAGTGAGAAAGTGACTAAATCTGACAAGGCCACTTTCCTCATGATCACTCCTGATGGGAGGAAAATAAGAATATGTTCATCTGCCTTACAGAAAGGGTAATGACATCCAGCCCATAACCATTTGACTTAGATCCCAAAGGTAAAAAAAAAAAAAAACTTTCTGTATTCAAGCAAGTTAAACTGGAGAATAAAAATGGCCTCTAATGGGAAATGTCAATATAAGCTAGAGGATACTTGGGTTTTTCAGATTGTCTGCCTCTGTTTACACACATAAGCTAAGTAATTGTGGATATAAGCTTTCAAGCAACTGGTTTACCCCAAATGTATCCAGGGAGAAACTCAAGTTAGGCAATAGTAAAAGCAGGTATTTTTGTTGGCTTGATTCTCCTGGATGAGTGCTCACTGCCATATACTCATGTCTTATAGTATTTAAAGCCATCAGAGAGTGACCCTTTGAACTCAAATGTTCTAACTTTTTACACTCCCTGTTGCCAGTACAAGACCCAATAGATTCCATTTTATTGAGAAACAAATACCATTTATGTATATTGTTAAGTTGTTACGTGCTGTTTGAACTCACTGAGAAGCAGGCTCTGGAGATGGGATTTCCCCCTCCCAGGGCAGGTCCAAGCATGTTCATCTCAAAATACCCTTCAAAAATTCTGGAGTCATGCTGGCCCCCTGACTCAGTGAAAAAGAGGGGAAAAATAAAACAGCTTTATAATAAGGACGTTATCTCCTTGAGAACAGCTAAAGGGAAAGTATTTCCAGAAGAGGTTTCCAATACTTATCTCACGGTATAAAGATGTTTTTGTTTATTAGCCTCTATTAAAGAGATAAATCTAACTTTTTTGGAAGTTCTCAAGCTTTATTTAAGAACTTTTATTTACAGCTAGCCCCAGACAAAAGAAAAGCAGATTATGGGGTGATCTATTTTGTCACTAAGAATGTACTTGGGTGGGAACCTCCCACTAGAGTTTCAGTCCTTAGGTCTACAGGAGAAGTGAAGCCATCCATAGGCTTGCCACAGCTAAGAAGAGAACAGGCAGGACACCTCCCACCTTAGCCCTTGGATAATAGAGAATTTACTAATCATTTTAGAAGTAATAGAAAAGTTTAAAAATCTCTACAGATTTGTTACACCCCCTTTTTTGAAAAAGCTTTGGTTTGATCTTAGGTGACTCAAACTGAACTATAAAAGTGTCATGTTTGTTCAGATGTTATTGATTCAGATTATACTGGTCAAACTCTCATTATGGTTTATTCTCAGCTACTCTAAGAAATTTCAGCTTTAACATATTTGACACAATTGATTTATTCTTCATTTTGGTGGAGTCAAACATTAGTCTGTCACTAGAAACTTACGAGACGTGGGAAGACATTGCTTAGTATGCCATCAAAAAACTTCTGACAGTATATGGTAAATGAATTTCTTAATAAATTTCTCATAATATTGAAATAACAAGAAAAAATGTTAGAAGGATGTAAGAATGGAAATATGTTTATTAAAGAAGGATTTACATATGAAGATTAAGATTGTTAGATGTTTCCAAAAAGGAAAAGGAACTAAAAAAGGACTTTTTGTATGTTATGAATGTTCGAGTAAGATACTTTAGATACAAAAGACTTAAAGATTTTATATATATATATATNTGAAATTTCTACTCAAAATGCAACTGAAATCAATGAAGTCATAATTGTAATCTCCTTCCATAACCCTTAAGACCTACCATATCATTGTTATCGATTTAAAAGACTGTTTTTTTTTCTTTTTCTTTAAGACTGTTTTTTCAAAGCCAATTTTTATTGAAGCTTTGTGAATTTCATACAAAATTTCCAATCAAATCTAGTTCTGCCTTCCTTGCCCCCCCACCCCACCAGAGCTCATGCATTCTGCCAAACATGTTTTTCATCTTTTTCTCAGTCGCTTTTAAAATTTCGATGCAGAAGTTTACTGTTTCCAGTAAAAGTTCTCCGTTTCAGTCAGTTTTTTGACCCAGTTTGTTGTTCTGTTGTTCCTTCCTATTCGCATCACCCCAAAATATGCATATATGCATGCCACATGTATCATAGGTTTCAGCATCTTCAGCTTATGAGGTTTTGTTTTCTTTATTAGGATAAAAGATGTCATGTTTGAAGGCTCCCAAACAACCATCAGTTCTGCCCTTGTGCTCCACACTGGGGTTTTTTTTGTTTTGTTTTTTGTGGTTTTTTTGTTCGTTTGTTTTGTTTTTTTGAGACAAGATCTCCCTATAGCCCCAGCTGGCCTGGAACTCACTCTGTAGACCCGGCTGGCCTTGAACTCACAGAGATCTGCCTGCCTCTGCCTCCCAAGTGCTGGGATTAAAAGTGTGCACCACCATGCCAGGCACTAAAGATGGTTCTTAGCCAAGTCCTCTGCAAGAGCACTGGGCACTCTTACCCTCTGAGCCATCTCTCCAGCGCCAAGACTGCTTTTTTCAAAGATTTGATTCTTCTATGCCTACTTTCAATAACTAGGCACCTTTGTCTCATTTTTAAATGAAAAAATTCTCCCTCAAAAGGTGATCAACAGCCTCAACTTCCTTCAATGTTGGATGACTAAGCCAACCGACCTTATTAAACAAAAATTCCCTAATACTTGCATATTTCATTATACATTATTTCTTATTAGCCTCTATTAAAGATATAAATACAGCTTTTTTGGAAGTTCTCATGTTTTATTTAAGAACTTTTCTTTACAGCTAGCCCCAGACCAAATTTATTCCTGTTACCTATAATTATCTTGGCTATATTGTCACTTATTTCCCTTTTCTTTAAATCTCATAGATTACAATTGTCTGTTCAAAAAAATATAGCATTAAACACAGCTTTAGGCAATATTACCTGACTTAAGCTTTCCCTAGGGAATCCCAATATGACTTTCTCTCACATTTTTGTTTGTCTTAAGAAAGACACTGATCAGCCGGGCGTGGTGGCGCACGCCTTTAATCCTAGCACTTGGGAGGCAGAGGCAGGCGGATCTTTGTGAGTTCAAGGCCAGCCTGGTCTACAGAGTGAGTTCCAGGACAGCTGGGACTACAGGAAGACCCTGTCTCGAAAAAGACCAAAAAAAAAAAAAAGAAAGACACTGATCTAAACGCATCCTGGCAGTTTGTGGCATACCTCTGCTTGCAACTGTAGCAATACCAACAAGAGGCTGAAAAAAGATGACTTGTGTAGATGACTGCTTATTTGTTTTTAAAACTGTCCTTTCCCTTAAAATTTTTAAAATGATTATTTATGCCCAGTTTACTTAAACAAAAACCAGTTTACCCCAAATCACAAATGATTAATTACTTTTACTTAATGGGGCTAAAACAGAAACACTCAACTTACTAGACAAGATCCTAATATTATTTACCCTTAAATCTCAAGGTAATTTCAACTTTCTTTTATAGACTTCAGTAGAATGACAGATCAACTTTGCTGTTAAAGACAAGTTTCATTTACTTCCATGGTGAATTCCATTACTTCCTATGCTCATATTTTTCTTGGATAAACATAAATTCCATTCTCAATGTACTAACATTTTTTTTCAAGATGAAGATAACAATCCAGGCAAGAGACTCGCGGGGCAGTAGAATGTGGCAATCTCTCTATCCCAGAGCAACTACCAAGTTGACAGAACTTTTAACTGCTCTTTTAGCTTTCAAACTGTTTCCCTGATAAACCCTTCTATGGCTCAAGCCACCTTAGCACATTCCTCAGACTCTTTTTTGTTATCAGCATTTACCTTTATTCAAAACCTTCTTTATAGACAAACTCATCTGGGTTTTATTTCAAAGCATCTGATCACATACAGAATTACCTGACCTCCTCAGAAAGAAATCCTTGGGTTAATTGCCGAGTTATGTATTTTCAATACCAAAGATACAAGTACAACAAAACATCCAGTCTGCCCTGAGTACCAGTCACCGGGCACTATCATCTTGAGAGAAATCACCCTACAGGTGTTCATCTTAAATGAACTTTGGCAAATAACCTGCATAAATGCCTTTGATCATTTTAAATCTATTCATGTATAATTAATATTTTTCATCTTTGCTACTGCTCAAACACATAAATTTGCTCAACCTATTTGAAGACACTTATTAACTGTTTTCTCTAAATTGGGGGTCCCAAAACAAATCAAAACAAACAGTTGTCCTGCTTGAGATAAAACAGTATCTAAAATTTTTATCTTTTTGCCAACTTTGAAAAGTACGTGTCTCTCATGGCATTTCCTATGAAATCATCAAGGACAGGCCATAATTAAATTAATTTATTTATTCTTTAAAAATTAAATACATAAACAAAAAAGGGAGGAAAACAGTAATTGCTCAGACACAAATTGCTAAAGCCAATTATACTTGAAGTCTTTTAAAAACAACTTATATTTTGGGGGCTGCAGAGATGTCTCAGTGGTTAAGAGCTCTGACTGCTTTTGCAGAGGACCAGGGTTCCATTTCCAGAATCCACATGGAGGCTAACAACCGTCCTCGACTCCAGTTCCAGGAGATCCAAAACCTTATTCTGACTCCATAGGCATTGCACAACATGGGGGTGCTCACATACATCCAGGCAATATATTCATACACAGAAAATAAAAATAAAAAACTTATACTTTAAAATTTTTTTAATTTTCCCCTAATATCTGCTGGAAAAAAAAAAACTTAAGAATAAGTTTTACTAAAACCCATTGTTTTATTCTGTTCCTCTGATTAATTAGAACCGAGGCCCTACATCTGTGCTTTCTCTCCCCAGCTTCTCTGGAGCACAGTGGGACTAGTAAAGCTATGCCCGAAGAAGACAATCTGGAAATAGAATAAGACTTTTTCCAGAATTTCTACTACATGAGTAGCCATCCTGTTTATGTGCCTTCTCCTCAAAGTGCTGCCCTGACTAAGCCACTTCATCCAGAGAATTACCCAAGATAACATTGTGCCGACTTACGGTACTTCTTTACCACACTACATCCTAACCAGCCGGCTACCAGTGGCCACCCTGATGGACATAGTTCTTTTATATTAAAAAAGTGGGGGAACTGTGAGAATGGCTTTTTCTAGAAATGAGTTATTTTACATTATGGACATGCTTCTTTATTTATATATATATATATATATATGTGTGTGTGTGTGTGTGTGTGTGTGTGTGTGTGCGTGTGTGTATGGAGGAATGAACTTTAGGGGTAAAATTTACAATATGAACATTATCTGGATTAAAGAGTTTTACCTGACCTTGTAAACATAAAGTTGCTGTTTATAATGCAAACAAGCTCACTGAACCATGTGCTCCTCTTGTGACCTGGACATAGGATGCTAAAACCTTAGGACCCCTCCTTGTCCTCCCCCTGAGATAGTGTAAGACAGAGTATGACTTCAGGTTCCACCTCAAGGCATGGCTGGAGTTAGACTCGCAGACAGCATAATACCAGCATGCGCCCAGTGTGTGGCATGAGGAGACGGACACTTCCAGCCTGCACAACACCAGCATGCACCCATGTGGGGTCCACCTGCCTTGGTGCTTTGTGCACCATCACCACTAACACCCCTCCCCTGCCCCGGGCCCATGGAGGCTTGGTATCACCCAGAAACCTCCAACCTCCAGGTTCCAGTGCATTAGACTCTCAGACAGCAAGCCAAAAGGGTACCAGGGCCTGGGCCAAAATAGCAACACAACCTCCACCCCACTTCACCCCACCCCCCACTGGTGGAACTGTGGTGCAGAGGATCTAGCAGGCCCAGTATTAGTGATTCTAGTCTGCACAGCCAACTTTGAGGCACCAGAATCGAAACAAAGAAATAAAAAAATCCACATGCCAAAGACACAAAGAAAAACAACACAGGAAAAGCTCAAAATAAATCCACACCAAACTCTGCCAACCCTACGGAAGATTCCTCCAATGAGATCCCCCTGGAAGGAAACAAAGACATGGACCTTAGAAGAACAATTGTAGACATATTCAAAGAAATCAAAGAACATAAAGAACAAATCAGAGAACTAAAGGGAGAAAATGACAAACTCCAGAAGGAAATGGAAACACTGAAAAGATCCCAGGCCAAAATGAAAAAAGAAACTGACCAATGAAAAAAGGAGCTACAAGATGAGAATGGCAGGCTCCAGAAGGAAGTGGAAATACTAAAGAAATCACAGAATGAAAAAAGGAAATTGAACTTTCATCCAATCAACAGAAAAGGATGGGAAAAAGCCACAGAAACAGAATGGAAGAAGCAGAAAAAAGAATATGAGACATGCAGGATAACACAGAGCAACTAGAATGCTCAAGTAAAGATTATAAAATTTTTAAAAACACAAGATTGGAACAACCAGGAAATGTGGGACACTAAGAAAAGACCAAACCTCTGCATCATAGGGATAGAGGAAGGAGAAGAATCCCAAGACAACACTATTGACCAGATCTTCAACAGGATGATACACATCCTGTTGAAGATCAACAAAAATTCCCCAAACTGAAAAAAGACAAACCTATACAAACACAAGAAGCACATAGAACACCAAGTAGACAAGACCAGAAAAAATATTCCCCATGCCATATAATTTTTAAAATGCTAGATGCTCAAAAACAAAGACAAAATACTAAAAGCCACAAGGGAAAGACAACAAGTTACATATAAGGGGAAACCCATCAGAACCACAGCTGACTTCTCGGTGAAAACTATGAAAGCCAGAAGACTGGACAAAAGTATTCCCAGTGCTAAACAACTTTAGATGCCAACCCAGACTACTATACCCAGCAAAGGAGAAAGCTGAAGGAGAAAGAAAAATCTTTCATGACATAAACAAGATGAAAGAATACATGTCTAAGAAACCAACACTTCAGAAAAACCTTGAAGCAATCCAAAGAACAGAGGAAAGGAGCAACTATCCCTAAGAAATTAAAGAGAGAAATTAAAAAAGCATAACAGAGTAAATACAAACCTAGACCAAGAATGCAAACAAAAATGATGTGAAAGGAAGCAACAAACATCTCCTAATAAATATCTCCTAACCTTAAATATTAAGGTTATCAAAATACATAGACTGGGAGAATTGATTAGGAAACAGAACCCCTCTATATGCTGTCTACAAGAAACCCATCTCACCCTCAAGAACAGGTACCACCTTAGAGTGAAAGGATAGGAAAAAATATTCCAAGCAAATGGTACCAAGAAACAAGCAGGAGTGGCTATTATAATATCAGACAAAATAGATCTCAAAGTAGAAGCAATCAGAAGAGACAAAGAGGGCCATTACATCCTTAACAAAGGGAAAATTAACCATGAAGACTTCACAGTCATGAATATATATGCGCCAAACTCTGGTGCACCTAACTTTATAAACACTACTCTGCAAGACCTCAAGACACAGATCAATCCTAGCACACTAGTAGTGGGGGACTTCAACACCCCACTGAGCCCCTTGGATAGATCAATAAGACAAAAAAAGAGAGACATCAGAACTGAACAATATAATACACCAAATGTACCTCACAGACATCTACAGAATATTCCACTCAAACACCAGAGAATATACTTTCTACTCAACACTTCATGGAGCATTCTCCAAAATCAACCACATATAGGGACACAAAAGAAATCACAACAAATACAAAAAAGAATTGAAATTATTTCATGCATTCTATCACACCACAGTGCAATAAAGCTCAATATGAACACCAGAATAAGCCCTACTAGCTACAAGAACACATGGAGATTAAACAACACAATCCTGAATAATGAATGGGTCAGGGAAGAAATAAATAGTGAAATAAAAGTATTCATGGAACTGAATGAAGATGAAAATACAAGACAACAAAACCTGTGGGATACTTTAAAAGTAGTCTTAAGAGGGAAATTTATAGCCCTAAGTGACCACATTAAAAAAACAAAACAAAACAAACAAAAAAAAACAGAAAGGGAACAAATAAACAATCTAACACTACAGCTAAAAACACTTGAGAGACAACAAATGAAACCTAAACCCAAGAGACAGGAAAAAATAACAAAAATCAGAGTAAAAATCAATGAAATAGAAACAAAGAAAACAATACAAAGAATCAGTGAATCTAAAAGTTGGTTCTTTGAAAAGATAAACAAAATAGACAGACCTCTAGCCTAATTAACCAAAAGAAAGAAAGAGCAACTGCAAATTAATAGTATCAGTGATGAAAGGGGAAATATCACAACAGACAAAGCAAAGATCCAGACAATCATATGACAATAAACCAAAAACCTATATTCCACTAAATTTGAAAACCAAAGAGAAATGGATGAATTTCTGAAATCCTGGGAACCAACAAAACTTAACCAAGAAGAGATTGACAGCTTAAACAGACCCATAATATTTGAGGAAATTGAAGATGTAATAAAAAACCTACCAACTAATAAAAGCCCGGACCCAGATGAATTCACAGCAGAATTCTATAGAACATTTTTTCACAATGTTTATTGATAGATACAAGTATATAAAATGAACATGATTTGATAGATTAAGTAGACCTAATTTCAATACTACAATAAGAGAACAATTAAAATTCTCACTATTTGTTTCACACCCACAAAAACCACTTCAAGGGCATTAACAATATCTCAAATCTGATCAGTTTTGTGCAAGTAAACCATGTTTCTTTTTTAAAAGGCCGTCCGGGTGTGGTGGCGCACGCCTTTGAACCTAGCACTTGGCAGGCAGAGGAAGGCAGATCTTTGTGAGTTCAAGGCCAGCCTGGTCTACAGAGTGAGTTCCAGGCCAGCTGGAGCTACATGGAGACCCTGTCTCAAAAAGACCAAAAAAAAAAAAAAAAAAAAAAAAAAAAAAATTAAAAAGGCTTGTGCACTTACCAGGCTCAAGGATATTGAATATAGCACATAAAGCCCATTACTAGGGGGTAGAAATACAGGCAATATACTGTTATGGTAACAACAACCATCAATTACAGTTAGGGATTTTCTGTAACAAACAAATGGATATTCTAATATTGCAACAACTCAAGTGTTACTGAACAAAGTGCATTTCTTACGGTATTCAGTGGTTGCTATTCGTTTTCTAACTTTAAACAGCCTGTGATTACTGGCAGCAGAGAAGGAACTTGCAATAGACTGTCTCTGTTTGAGAACCTATGATCTAATTATTGCATGCTGTTAATATACTACCAAAACAGTAAAGATATTCTTAAATATTCGATGGTAGACTATGATTAAGACATTACACTACCAAAAAAAAAAAAAAAAAAAAAAAAAAAAAAAAAAAAAACGTACGCAGAGGAAAACCCTTACTGACTTGCTTCTGCTTTAAATATTGTGGCCCCCAAATGAAGTCCCAGTAAGCACATTCCCTGTCTGGATCCCCCTGCATTGGCCTCCAGGATACTGCCAACGTAATCCAACAATGGCAGTCCATATTCTGAGAATGCTGAATTCCCATTAGCTGCTTGGTTCACAAGCTGAGTATCTCAGCAATCCTCTGTCCACATTTTAAGGCTAAAAAGTAAAAAAGCTGCCTGGGCGTGGTGGCTGCACGACCTTTAACCTAGTTCACTGGCAGCAGAAGGCGGAGATTCTTGTGGAGTTCAAGGCCAGCCCTGGTCTACCAGAGTGCGTTCCAGGACAGCTGGGCTACAGGAGAACCTGTCTAAAAGACCAAAAAAAAAAAAAAAAACAAGTAAAAAGCTTGGTATCGCAGGTCTTTGAAGCGATGGCCACAAGCAAGCCTCCACAGAAGCATATGCCGTAAGAATGTAGACAGGCCCAACACAGTGCTCTCTTTTTTTCTTTTTGTCTGTTGACTAAGATCTCAAGTTTTGTGTTTGCATTACAATTTCTCTGGTCTTACTGATTATATTTATGGTTGTACTTTCCTTCTGGAGCTTAAGGCCATACATATAGCCCATATTAACCCAAGGTTTTGTTTTGTTTGAGGTCAGTTTGAGGATCTGGTCTCAGGGTCTCTTGGGGGTTTTTTGGGAGAGGGGGGAGCCCCCTTGCTTCTTTCAGCTCCCCATCCACCAGTTTCATCCACTTGAGGACAAATTAGGTCTTGCTAGCCCAGGCATTCCCTTTTCTAAGGATGAGCAGACTTTTCTCCTTATAAACTGGACACTGTCTGAATTTCCATTAGTGGCTCCCCAAGACCTCCCTGAACAGGAAGAATGGTGACCCCCCTCTGCAGGACTTTTCAAGAGATGCCCCCACGTATAATCCCCTAACACTTGGTTGACATTCTGAGGCAAGGAAAAAAGTTGTCCCCCAGATCCCTTGGCCAAATTGGTAGTGGTACTTCAGATGATGGTATTTTGTGTTAAGCACCCAGAAAGGCTAAGTGGCACCAGCCTGTTACATTGCCACCTATATTAAATGTATCCTTTGAGAGGAAACAAACTGTAGGTTATTTCCATAGCATTTCTTCATTCACATCTTTCCATTTTAAATTCCATATTACTCTAGAAGATGCACATATACCCTCCAGCATATACTAAAAGTCCAAGGTCGGAAATACGGGTTAGGTCAGCTCTAGAACCTGTGGATTCCCAATACAAGAGCAAAGTTGTCTTTAGATCATGAGAAATTAATATTAATGTTGCTCATTTTGTCCTACACCTAGGTACTTGGTACTAGCATCCACAGATGAAGGGATACCATTCGTTGTTTCTTTTTTTCCTGGGACTGTGCTACTTCACTTAGCATAAAGCTTCTAGTTCCATCCATTTACCTGCAAATTTTCATGATGTCATCTTTCTTTACCACTGCATAGTAGTCCAGGTGTAGATGTACCACATTTTTCCTATACACTCATCAGTTGTGGGGGCAATCTGGGGTTGGTTCCAGCTCGTTTGCTATTGTGAAGAGAGGCTCAATAAACATGGCGTGCTGTATCTTGGCTGTAGGAAGAGTCTGATGGATATATATACCCAGAGTGTTATGGCTGGGTCAAGTGGTAGGGCTCATTTGGAGTCTTTTAAGCGTTCTCCATAATGATTTCCACAGTGGTTGTAACAATTTTGCATTCCCCCAGCAGTGGATTGATGGTGTTCCCCTTCCCACACCCTCTCCAGCATTGGTATCATTCGTGTTTTTCATGATCTTAGCAGCCTTAGCCGGTTAAATGATCTACTTAAATTGGTTTTAATTTGCAATTTCCTTCCTTTCTTCGTGAATGTTATGCCCCTCTCGATGTTTCTCAGTCATCTCCCTTTCCTTGCTTGTGCAGTTCTCTGCTCCGGCTCTTTCTCCACTTTTGAGTGAGTCAATTTGTTTTCTTCCTCCTTTGTATGTTTATTTGTTTGTTTGTTTTTTTTTTGGTTTTGTTTTGGTTTTGTTTTGTTTTTTGCTCGTTTTCTCTCTTCTGGCCAGATTCACTTGCTCTGTCCGCATGCACCGCCTTGCAGGTTTTCTCCCCCCTCTGTGGGTTTTCTCTTCCCTTTTTTTTTTTGTTTTTTTATTATGTTTTATTTAAAAATAACATTTTTGTTATCAGAAATACCCCGCTACTCATAGCTGTTGTCTTTATTTCTTGTGTGGCTGCTTTTTGATTTTGAAAGTCTTTTCCCAGTCTTATGTCTTTTAGTTTGCTGCCAACTTTTTCATCTAACACCTTTAGGGTTTGTCTTGGTCCAATTGGAGTTGAATTTTTTGTGTAGGTGAGAGGTAAGGGGTTTAATTCTATTCTTCTAGTGGTGATCCACATTTGCTGAAGAAGCTGTCTTTTCCTCCATTGAGTCTTTGTGTCCCATTGTCAAAATATGAGGTGGCTGAAAGTGTATGTGGTCAATTTTGGATCTGCCGTTTTGTTCATTGGTCTCAGGTCTGTTTTTTCTCCTGCCAGTACCAGGCTGATTTTTTAGACTATAGCCCTGTGATCTAGTTTGATGTCTGGCTTGCTGCTTTCACTCAGGCTTGCGTTGGCTATTTGGGGGTCTTTAATTTTTCCATAGGACTTACGCCTTTTTTTTCCCCCTGTGAAGCATGTTCCTGGGAGTTTAAGTGGACTTAGCATTGAACTGCTATCTGACTTTGGGTAGACTGGACAGTTGTACTATATTTTTTAGAGGTATTGTTTTTTTCTTTTTGTATGTCCTTTTATTGATGGTTGTGCATTTTCATACATCAGTTTCCAATTCAGATCAGGCATATGTTCCCTTTTCCCTTCCCCCTCACCCCCATCCCATCCCCATCATGTTAATTCTGGACCCATAACTGTCCTGTATCTTACAGGTTTTTTTTTTTATTTTTTTCCCTCCTTTTTGAGCCCAATCCTTGAGCATGGGAGGTCTTTCATCTGCTAAGTCCTTCTTCATTCCATCTTCAAGAAGTTTATAATTTTTGTTGTAGAGATCTTTGGTGTCTGTTGTTAGGTTTGTTTAGCTGAGGTATTTTATTGTTTTTTGAGGCAGAGTGTGGATGGGGGAAGGTGCCCTTGTATTCCGGTCCTTCTTCAGTTTGCTTGTTGTTGGTGTAAGAAAAGGCCACTGATTCTTTTAGGTTAATTTTGGTCCCCTGCCACTTTACTGAAGTCCATAATCATTTCTAGGAGTTTTTTGGAGTTTTTTATTTTTAGCCTCCCGTAGGTTAAACTATCTAGTGGTTTGCAAAGAGGGATGTTTGACTTCCTCTTTTCCCATCAGTATTCCTTTGAATTTTCCTTTCCTTGCCTATTGCCCTAGCCCATGTTTTTCATCAACAGTCTCCTCAAAAAAAGCCCCAATACTGAAGAGGAGTGGTGAAAAGGGCAGCCTTGCTGGGGTCCTACCTTTATGGGAAATCTTCTAACTTTTCTCCATTTAGGGATGATGCTGGCTGTGGGTATCCTGTATACGGCTTTTTTGTTATGTTGTGGAATGAGGCCGTTTCAGTACCTCTAGTGCTTTAATCAGGAAGGGATGCTGTATTTTGTTGAAGGTTTTTTCTGCATCAATTGAGATGTGAGATGATTATGTGGTTTTGTCCTTCAGTCCATTTATGTGGTGTTTATGCTATTAACTGATTTTGGTATGTTGAACCATCCTTGCCTTTCTGGTATGAGAATAATGTCAACTTCATCGTGGTGGATGATCTTTTTTTGATGTGGGTCGAGTAGATGGTTTTCAAGTATTTTTGTTGAGAATTTTGCATCTGAGTTCATTATGAGATATCTGTATTCTCTTTTTTGGTTGCATCCTCTTCCGTGCCTGGTTTGGGTATTAAAGAGATGGTGCTGGCTCATAGAAGGAATTTGGAGATTTCCCCCTCTGCTTGTATCTTTCATTATTACTCTTTGAGTAATAATGGTTGTCAAGGCCTCTTTAAAAATTTTTTATAGAACTCTGCTGTGAAACCAGCTGGGCCTGGGCATTTTTTAGTGGGGAGGTCTCTGTATTACATTTTCAATTTCTTTCATATAGTAGGGGTCTGTTTTAAGCTGTCAGTCTCTTCTTTGTTTAGCTTTGGTGATTCCCTGGATTGCAGATATTCATCCATTTCTCTTAGGTTTTCAAATTTGGTAGAGTATAGGTTTTTGAAGTACTCCTGTATGATTTTCTGGATCTTTTCATTGTCTGTTGTGATATTTCCTCTTTCATCATGAATTCTATTGATTTGGAGTTGCTCTTTCTTTCTTTTGGTTAACTGGGCTAGGGATCTGTCTATCTTTTTTATTCTCTCAAAGAACCAACTTTTGGATTCATTGATTTTTTTGTATTGTTTCCTTTGTTTCTATTTCATTGATTTCTGCTCTGATTTTTGTTATTTCTTCCTGTCTGTTGCATTTAGGGTTCATTTGCTGTTGTCTTTCAAGTGTTTTTAGCTGCAGTGTTAGCTCATTTATTTGTGCTATTTCTATTTTTTTAATGTGGGCACCCAGGGCTATAAACTTCCCTCTTAGGACTGCTTTTAAACTGTCCTATATGTTTTGTTGTGTTGTACTTCATTGTCATTTAGTTCCAGGAATGCCTTTATCCTTTCTTTATTTCCTCCTTGACCCATTCATTATTCAGGAATGTGTTGTTTAGTCTCCATGTGTTCCTGTATGTAGCAGGGCTTGTCGTGGTGATATTGAGCTTTATTTCACTATGATCTGATAGAATGCATGAAATTATTTCAATTTTTTTGTATTTGTCAAGTTTTTTTCTGTGTCCCAGTATGTGGTCAGTTTTGGAGAATTTTCTGTGTGGTGCTGAGTAGAAAGCATATTCTCTGGTATTTGGGTGGAATATTCGGAAGATGTCTATGAGGTCCATTTGCTGTATTGTATTGTTCAGTTCAGATGTCTCTCTGTTTATTCTTTGCCCAGTTGATCTGTCTAAAGGACTAAGTGAGGTATTGAAGTCTCCTACTCTGAGTGTGCTAGGGTTAATCTGTGCCTTAAGGACCTGTAGAGTTGTATGTATAAAGATAAGTGCACTGGAGTTTGGTGCATATATATTCATGATTGTGAAGTCTTCATGGTTAATTTTCCCTTTGATAAGGATGTAATGGCCCTCTTTGTCTCTTCTAATTGCTTCTACTGTGAAGTCTATTTTGTCTGATATTAAAATAACAATTCCACTTTTCTTTTTGGTACCATTTGCTTGGAATATTTTTTTTCCATCTTTTCACTTTAAGTTGGTGCCTATCCTTAAGGGTGAGATGGGTTTCTTGTAGACAGCATATTGATGGATTGATTCTGTTTCCTAATCCATCCTCCCAGTCCATGCCTTTTGATTGGGGAGTTTAGTCCATTAATATTTAAGGTGATAATTGAGAGATGTGTGTTTCTTCCTTTCACCTTATTATCCATTTGTGGTTTTAGTCTAGGTTTCTACTTCTGCAGTTCTTCTTTTATTAATTCTGTTTCAAGGTGTCTGGGGGTAGTAGCTCTCCTCCTCTGTCCTTTGAATTGCTTCAAGTATTCTCTGAATGGTTGGTTTTCCAGACATGTATTCTTTCATCTTGTTTCCATCATGGAAGATTTTTCTCTTTCCTTCAACTAGAATTGACATTTTTGCTGGGTATAGTAACCTGGGTTCACATTGATAGTCATTTAGCACTGGGAATGTTTTGATCCACATTCTTCTTGCTTTCTTAGTTTGTGCTGAAAAGTCAGCTGTAATTCTGATAGGTTTCCCCTTATATGTAATTTGTTGTTTTTCTTTTGTAGCTTTCAGAATTTTGTCTTTGTTTTGGGCATCTAATGTTTTAACTATGATATGGCAAGGGGAGTTTCTTCTCTGGTCCAGTCTATTTGGTGTCCTATGTGCATCTTGTATTTGTATGGGTTGGTCTTTTTCTTTTAATTTGGGGAAATTTCCATCTATTATTCTGTTGACGATCTGATCAATATCATTCTCTTGGAATGCTTCTTCCTCTATCCCTATGATGCGAGGGTTTGATCTTTTTTTTCATCGTGTCCCACATTTCCTGGTTATGACATTCTTGTGTATTTTAAACTTTTTATAATCTTTACTTGCACTTTTTAATTGTTCTGTGTTATCTTCTAGGTCTGATATTCTTTTTTCTGCTTCGTCCATTCTGCTTCTGAGGCTTTTTCCTATTCTTTCCTGTTGATTAGATGAGTGTTCAATTTCCTATTTTATTTCATCTTGTGTTTTCTTTATTTTTTTGGAGCTTCTCAATCTTTTTTCATTCATTGATTTCCATTTTCATTTCAGTATGAGTTCTTTTCAGTGTTTCCACTTCCTTCTGGAGTTTCTCATTATCTCCCTCTAGGTCCTTTCTGAGTTTTTCATCCTCTCTTCTTAGTTCTATGATTTCTTTGAATATATCTGTGATTGTTAATTTACAATCTGTATCCTGGGCTATCTCTACAAAGATCCCATTGAAGGGGTCCTCCACAGGCTCTTTAGAGTTTGGTGTGGGGTTATTCTGGGCTTTTCCCATATTGCTTATTCATTGTGCTTTTAGCTTGTCATTTACATTTTGCCTGTATTCTGGTGCAAATCGCTCTCTTCACCATGTTGGAGGATTGCTTTCCTTGATTCCTTCAGGTGCTTTCGTTGTAGTCTCCTTATTTATGGAGTGTTGACTTGCTGTTTTGGGTTTTCAATTTTGGTTATATATTGGAAGGTATAGTTCACTCTTCCCTTTCTGTTTCACAAGAACTGGGTGAGTAACAGCCCAAATGACACCTTCTGAGCACTGTAACTCCTCTGCTGCCAGCCAGTTCTTCTGGGTTGGTTGTAGGACTTATTGGAACCTCCATCCAGAGTTCCAATTGGTGGGGGGGGATTGTTCGCTTAGCCTGCGCACTGGTACCCTGCACCTCAGCTTTCTGCTGTGGCCCAGCAGCAACCTCTATCCATCCCAGGCTAAATTCTGCACCTCTATAAAACATTTAAAGAGATTTTACAACTATTACTACAAAAACTGTTCAGAGGATTCAAACAGAGGGAATTCTCCCAAACCCCCAAACTCCTTCTATGAAGCCAGCATCACTCTAATGCAAAAACCAGGCAAAGATGCAACCAAAAAAGAAAGCTATAGACCCATCTCATTAATAAACATAGATGCAAAAATTCTCAGCAAAACACTTGCAAATCACATACAGACCCACATCAAAATATCATTCATCATTATCAAGTTGGATTCATACCAGAGATGCAGGGATGGTTCAACATACATAAATCAATATATACCCTAAAACACATAAATGGACTGAAAGACAAAGCCCACGGGATCATCTCAATTGATGAAGAAAAAGCCTTTGACAAGATCCAGCATCCCTTCATGTTTAAAGTTCTAGAGGGAATTGGACTGAAGGGAACATTCTTCAACATAATAAAGGCCATATATAGCAAACCCACTGCCGACATCATCCTAAATGGAGAAAAATTGGAACCATTTCCCTTAAAGGTGGGAAACTGGCAAGGCTGCCTCCTATCGCCATTCCTCTTCAACATAGTGCTTGAAATGCTTGCTAGGGCAATAAGACAAGAGAAGGAAATTAAAGGAGTACTAATCGGAAAAGAGAAGTTAAATTATCCTTTTTTGCAGATGACATGATAGTTTACCTAACGGATGCTAAAAGCTCACCAGAAAACTTCTAGAAATGATTAAGGGTTTCAGTAAAGTGATGGGATACAAAATTAACCTGGAGAAATCAGTAGCCATTCTTTACACCAGCAATAAACAAGTAGTGAAGGAATATAAGAAGGCCTTCCCACTCACAGTAGCCTCAAAAATAATAAAATACCTGGGAACGAACCTAACCAAAGATACCAAATATCTCTACAACAAAAAATTTAAACCCCTGAAGAAGGAAATTGAAAGTGACATCAAAAGATGGAAAGACCTCCCATGCTCATGGATTAGAAAAATTAATATAGTAAAAATGTCCATTTTACCCAAACTGATATACAGATTCAATGCAATCCCAATCAAAATCCCCATGAGTTTCTTCACAGACTTGGGAAAAAAAATCCTTAAATTCATATGAAAAAACAAAAGACCCTGAGTAGCTAAAGCAACCCTGAGTGAAAAATGCAATACAGGGGTGATTGCTCTACCAGACTTCAAGCTATATTACAGGGCCATAGTCATAAAGACAGCCTGGTACTGGCACAAAAACAGACCCATTGACCAATGGAACAAAATTGAAGATCCAAACATGAGCTCATACAATTTCAGCCACATCATATGTGACAAAGGGGGAAAAAAATGCAGTGGAGGAAGAATAGCATCTTCAGCAAATGGTGCTGACAAAACTGGATGACCATTTGTAGAAGAACAAAGTTAAACCCCTACCTCTTACCCTGTACAAAAATCAACTCCAAGTGGATCAAAGGTCTCAGTGTGAAACCTGTAACCCTGAAGATGATAGAAGAAAGATTGTAAACAACCTATAAGACATAGGCATAGGAAGACTTTCTAAATCAGACCACAGCTGTGCAGGAAATAAGGTCAACAGTTGACAGGTGGGACCTCATAAAACTCAAAAGCTTCTGTACAGTGAAAGAAACAATCAAGGAGGTGAAGGGAAAACCCACAGAGTGGGAAGAAATCTTTTCCAGCAACACATCTGACAGAGCATTAACATCAAGAATATATAAACTATTCAAAAAACAAAGAAGTAAGAAGACAAATGACCTACCCAAAAGATGGACTAAAGAGCTGAACAGAGTCTTCACCAGTGAGGAATTAAAGATGGCTGATAAACATCTTAAAAAGTGTTCAACATCATTAATAATTAAAGAAATGCAAATTAAAACCACTCTCAGTTGAGTTGGTTTGGAACCAACTCAAATGCCCCTCAACAGAAGAGTGGATGACAAAATTGTGGTACATCTACACAATGGAGTACTATTCAGCAGTAAAGAAAGATGACATCATGAACTTTGCAAGTAAATGGATGGAAATAGAAGCTATTATGTTAAGTGAAGTAACACAGTCCCAGATAAACAAAGGGCAAATTGTTTCTCTCATTTGTGGATGCTGACACAAAATCCCCAGTGGAAAGGCAAGCTAAACAACATTATTGTTATACCAACTATGTTATTATAATGTAAATCTCTTAAGGAGAGAATGTAAATGTATGTTGTTATACTGTAAATCTCTTAATGGACCCACCACTTATTTTCATACTCTATAATTACTGTATATGGGTTGAAGGTATGTATTCATATTTTAGAGTAATATAAAATTAAAGGGGGAAAATGTGAATTCCTAAACATATTTTGGAATTAACATACAGTTTATTCCCAGAGGTCATAATTTTGATGCATATGTGATGGTTATTATATAGGCATTTGTTGGAGCAATACAAAGGGGAGGGAAAAACAACAATAAAAAGACTGGGTTAAAGAACTGAATGACATGTTTAAACTCTGTCCAAAACAACAAGCCTCTGAAGGGAAAAACTTTGGAAAGACTGAGAGAAAGATGCAAAACATGAATGGCAGAAAACATGAACAGAGGTGGGATGGGGGGAGGGAAAGGGGACTATAAATTGGACTGAAAGATAATGAATGAAATACACAATTCACCAATAAAAGTATTTAAAAAATTAATACAGCAGGGTGTTCTTCCTGTTTACAGGTTATGCCAGCTTCCTGTTTACAGGTCTGGAACTAGTCCACATGGATCTGTGGGTAAGAAACTGAGAATTCACTCATTCACTCACTGTTTCTGTACCACTGGACCTCTGGCTGGAATTGTTTTATTTCAGGAGTGATGACTACACGACAGCCCAGACTCATCATTTCTCCTTCTCTCCCAACAGACATATCAAACTTGTCATCAAAGTGGATCTCAAACTTGGACACATAACCATAAGGGGTTACAGCAACTAGGCACAACACAATAAAGTAATTTATTCTCCTTCTCTTCAAAGAGACACAAGCATTTTTTAATAGGCAAAAGCATAAAGTGCTTACAATAAGAATAGATCTAAAGATTTATATGGGCAAAAATTAAGTTTGACATATAAAGAACATGAATGTATCTCATTTGTATAGCAATTCTTACTTCATTGATCATATAAGCTAAATGCTTATGTTTATTATTATAAGAGATGCAATTTAAAGGGTCACATTTAATGTCTTAAATACAAATTAATACTACATTTAGTTTAGACTCCCTTAATTACAATATAGGAGCCTTTAAGTTTTAGATGTTTGTTATTTTTAATGTTTTATTAGCATATATGAATTATATATACTGGGTTTCATTATGAAATTTTATTTTGAAAAATATGTTGTTTATTATTTTTATTTTATGTATATGAGTGTATGCCTGCATTCATGTAAGTGCACCCATGTTATGCAATACCCATGGAATCAGAAGGCATTGGGTCCCCTGGAACTGGAGTTGTAGATGGGTTGTTGGCTGCCATGTGGGTGCTTGGAATCAAACCCAGGTCTTCCCTCTGAAAGAGCAGCTAGTGCTCTTGGCTGCTCAGCCATCTCTCCAGACCCTCATTGTGACATTATAATATATATGCATAATGGTTTTTGATCACATTACTTTTCCCCACTCCCATTGATTTCCTTCCTCTTAAATTAAACTTACTTCTTATACTCTTGGGACAAGATAGCCATGTGAAACTGTCTTCTGGATGTGGCAGGCCTGCTGCACTCATGAACTCACAGCTGGTGTGGTTGCCTGCACAGCCCACCCAAGATCAAATTAGTCAACATTCCAGCATGGAGCAGGAGCTCCACCCCAGCTGAGGAGCTGTGGACAGCTGCTGGCTGCTCATGGGGGGACAGTCAGTTTTCTTTAAGGATGTGACCTCTGGTAGGTGGACCATGCTCCAGGGGATGGCCCCACATCAATGACTATATGGGCAGCTACATTGTACTCAGTGAGCTAATAAAAAAAGACACACAATACAGATGCGAGGGTGTGTGTAGAGGGATAGAGGGCAGATCTGGAAGGAGTTATGGGTGAATTTGATCAAAATACAGTGTATGTATATATGAAATTCTCAAAGTATCAATAAAAATATTCTATTAAAAATAACATAAAAGGTAGTGTATGAATGTGCATATGCATGCTTTACATATAAAAGCTCTGAAAAATAGCATACATTTTTCTCAGCATGAGTAAAATCTGTTTGTTGTTGTGTTTGTGATATTCTAGGTCTAGGCATCAAAGAACAAGATTCTCTGATAAGATGAGGGTGGGATCTGACTTCAACTTCTCCATTCCATGCTAAAGATGTTGTAACAAATGAGCAAAGCCCTTGCTGGGGAACACAGTTCTGAGAGAGATCTAAAGAAACGGGTGCTTGGCAATTCTGGTCCATGCATGGTCTTATGAATGCTAAGAGGCAGACTGTCTCTTCATCAAGGAGTAACCCTATTATATTTAGAAATGCTGTACAACGGAGGAGAGAGTGGGAAAGGTGAGTTGTATTGGTGATCCCTATAGTAACACCAAGAGAATAACTCAAAATATATTTTAGAGGAATAATTAAAGTAATTAAAATTTTACACCAGAGAATATTCACTTAGTGCCAAAGAACCTATTAAAGGAGGAAAAGAGAAACAACAAAAAGATATGAGACACATGTACAACAAAAGGTATGATGGAAAAGTAAATCCACCTATATCAATAGTAATATTATATGTGAATGTACTCAGCAGTCTAATTAAAAGGCAAAGTTTGTCAATCTGCATTATAAAATATTTAATATTCTATATTTGCAAGAGAGAAATTAGATTTAAAGGCAAAATAAAATGATGAGAAAAATGTGCTGTGCAAACAGTAACCATTAGAAATCTGGAGTGATATACTAATATCAGATAAAACAGGCTAAAAAATGCTGCAAGATATCAAAGAGAAATTGTATTTATTTTTTTTTACATTTGAAATATCTTTTTTTTATTGATGCTTTGTGTATTTCATACAACATTTTCCAATTCAGCTCAGGCATATATCCCCTTCCCTTCCCCCCACCCCACCCCTACCCATCCCAGATCATGCATTCTGCCTTAAGTTTTCTGCATCTTTCTCTGCTTTTTTGTTTTGTTTTTTCATTTTTTTTTAACAATAATTGATAATTTGTGAGTCAAGCATCCTTCATGTAAAACCAATTTGCAAGCAGTTGTGCCCAAACCCACACAGCTCATGGGTCCCACCATCCACAAGAAAGGGGGCTTGTATATATGTTCAATACCAAGTTGATCAAATGAGTGTCCGTCTATATTGTAGTTCTTTCACAGCATATTAACCCCAAAATCGTGGCCCTTACATTCTACCACGCCCTGCTCTGTTCCACAGTTCGTTATCCTAGCTTAGAAAGGGGCACAAGGTGGATGAGAAAGCAAAACATACCTAAGGGGAATGCGCAGTCGGATAGGACAGTACTGGATTGGACCGAGAGACCTTGAGTGACCCGCTGGGAGGGGGGAAAGTAATGTGATTCAAAAACCTTATGCATAATATATATATAATGTACAGATTGAGGGTCTGGAGAAATGGCTGAGCAAGCAAAAGAGCACTAGCTGCTCTTTCAGAGGGAAGACCTGGGTTTGATCCAAAGCACCCGTCAATGGAGGTGAGCAAAAGCGAGCAACCATACTAAACAAACTCCCAGTTCCCAGGCGGACCCAATGCCTTCATGTGACTCCATGGGTAATTGCATTAACATGGGTGCACTTACATGAATGCAGCAGGCACATTACACTCTCATCTATCATTAAAATAAAAAATAATACAAACATATATTTTCAAAAATAAACATTATCATAATGAAACCCAGTATATATATTCATATATCAATTAAAAACATTAAAATAAAAACATCTAAAACTTAGGCTTCCTATATTGTAATAAGAGGAGTCGTAACAATCTAAATGTAGTATTAATTTGTATGTTAGACAGTTAATGACACCTTTAAATTGCATCTCTTATAATATATAACATATAGCATTAGCCTTATATGATGCAATGAAGTAAGAATTGATATACAAATGAGAATACATTCTGTTCTTTATTATGTCAATACCTTAATTTTGCCATATAAATCTCTTAATCTTTCTTATTGTAAGCACTTTATTGCTTTTGCCATATTAAAAAAATGCTTGTGTCTCCTTTGAAGAGAAGAGAGAATAAATTACTAATGTATTGTGTTGTGCCTAAGTATGCTTGATAACACCCTTATGGTGGTTAATGATTCCAAGTTTGAGATCCACTTTGATGACAAGTTTGATATGTCATGTTGGGAGAGAGGAGAAATGATCGAGTCTGGGCTGTCGTGTAGGTCAATCACTCCTGAAATAAAACAATTCCAGCCAGAGGTCCAATGGTACAGAAATCTAGTGATGAAACTGTAGATGAAGTTACCTAGTTTCTTGAACCCCAGACCACGTTCGCCATGTGACTGTAGCTTCCAGACACTAGTAGATCAGAGCTGAGCATACTGTAAAGCAGGAGAAAGCACCCTGCTGTAGTTAAATTTTTTAAAAATAATTTAATTGTGAATTTGTTTTCATATCATTATCTTTCAGTACAATTTTATAGTCCCCTTTAATCTCTCGTCGGACTGATTCCCTCTCCCACCCACATCTGTTCAATGTTTTCTGCCATTATCATCGTTTTTGCATCTCTTCTTTCCCAGCCTTTGTCCCTTCACCTTTTCTTTTCCCCAGTTTTATCCTCAGGAGTGGTGTTGTTTATGTGACCAGATGTTTGGTAAAACGAAGAGGGGTAAATGTATCAGTATACTTTAACCCAAGCTCTTTATTGTTTGTTTTTTCCACATCCCCTGTTAATGTATGCTCCCATACAATGTCTATAATACGATCCCCATACGTCGCACATAATGCATCAAAATGATGACTCTGGGAATACTGTATGTTAATTCCCATAAAATATCGTTTAGGAATCAACACAATTTTCCCCTTTAATTTTATCTGATTTATCTGTACCTAAATATTGAATACATACCTCCAACATATATCAGATAATTTAGAGTCAATGGAAAAATAAGTGGTGGGTCCATTAAGAGATTTACCAGTAAACAACATACACTTTAATTCATTCCTTAAGAGATTACACTTATATAAGGTTGGTATAACAATTATTGTTGTTTAGGCTTGCCTTTCACTGGGTGGATTTGGTGTCAAGACATCACACAAAATGAGGAGACATTTGCCCTGTTGTGTATCTTAGGGTGACCGTGTTATCTGCTCACTTAACAATCTACACTTCTATTCTATTGTTCCCATCCATTTACTTGCAAAGGTTTCTGAATTGTTCATTCCTTTCTTTAGCTGGCTGAATAGTACTCCCATTGTGTAGATGTGCACAACACATTTTGTCACCATCTTTACCGTGAGGGAGGAGTAATGAGTTGTTCCACAAACAGACTCAACTGAGACCGTGTGTTTTACCTTTGTCAGATTTCTTTAATTATTAATGATGTTTTGACATCGCACTCCTTTTAATGATGTTATGCCATCTTTATGTTCTCTCACTTGCAATACTCTGTTTCAGCTCTTTTAAGTCCAATGTTTTTTGTAGGTCATTTGTCTCTTAACTTTCTTTTGTTTTTGTTTTTTTTTTTTTTTTTTTTTTTTTTTGAGTTCTTTGTACATTCTGTTAATGTCTCTGTCCAGATGTGTGCGTGTAAAAGATTTCTTCCACTCTGTGGGTTTTCCCTTCACCTCCTTGATTGTATTTTTACTTTTCACTGTACAGAAGCTTTGAGTAAGTTTATATTGAGGTCCCACCCTGTCAACTATGTTAGCCTATGTATTCTCTCTTGCACAGCTTGCTGGTCTGATCTTAGTAAAGTCCTTCGCTATCTAGCCTATTGTCTTATTTAGGTTGTTTACCAATCTTTCTCTATCACTTAGAGGTTTAAGGTTTCACTCTGAGACTTGATTCCACTTGGAGTGATTCTATTGTTACAGGTGTAGGTAGGGGTTTTACTTTGTTCTTCTACAATGGTGTTTCATGCCAGTGGTTTGTCAGCACCATTTGCTGAAGATGCTGATTCTTCCCACACTGCATTTTTTCCCCTTTGGTACATATGACGTGGCCTGAAATTGGTAATGAAGAACTCACTAGTCGGAATATGGTATCTCCATTTATGTTCCATTGGTCAAGGTGGGTCTTGTGTTTTGTGCCAGTACGCAAAAGGCTGTTTTTATGCTTGGCCCTGTAATATAGCTTGCAGGCTGGTAAAGCATTCCCCACTGTATTGCACTTTTACTCACTCAGTGGTGCCTATATAAGCTATCTTCAGTGGTCTTTTTAAGTGTATTATTCTCTCATCAATGAAAATACCTTATTAAAAGCGACAATTTACTATCATTTCTGCGACACAGTTCTGCTCGACATGACAAAAAATCATATGCCGGGATTTTGATAAATGGCGAATTGTTCATTGATAAAATCGTTTGTACTATCAGTCTTTAATGGAGCGGATAAAGAAATGGGAGCCATTACTTTACTATACTTAATTTTTTCTAATCCACATGGAGACTGAAATGGGAAGTCCATCTTTCCATACTAATTATTTTAGATAGCTTCTTACAACTTTATTACTTAATTCTTATCATGTTCTAATGGAGATAATCATAAAATTTACTTTGTTCGTAAGAAAGAATATATTAGGATTATTTCTTACTGGTTAGGTAACTCAGTGTTCCCAGGTATTTTAATTATTTTTGAAGGTACTGATAGTAGGGTGAAGAAGCGCTATTATCTATAATTATCACATATCATCAATAACTATAGATGTTAATATGAAAACTGGAAATGTAGAAGAAACTGCTGACATAACATGACATTGATCCCCTACAACAAGGTTCACATTTATTTGGTACTCCATAGCATCACATTTACCTGATTATAAATAGCACATTTACTTCATTCATTCATTTAAGATTCAGAAGTTTACTACACTGGTGAGCTTTTTGCATCACGTCTAGGTAAGTTAAGCCCTATCATGTCAATCTGGCAAAATGATAGGTAATATTATTAACTTTTCAGAACATCTTATTCCAAGTAATATAGGTACTACAGCACCCTTTTTAAGTATGGTCCTTCTATCGATTGTCTTAGTATGCCCTTAGTGCACGAGCAATTAATCAATACATAGGCCACTTACACATTGTTGAAATCGAGGAAAATGGTCGATAACGGACTGGTTCAGACCTTAAAAGAACAGTATTTCCAACAATTAAAAAGGGAAACCTGGGTTCTCAACTCTTTCAATCAGTCTCTTCACATTTAGGAAAGACTATGTCTGTGCACCTGTCTGGGCTTTGCTAATAATTGGCCATTCATTATGTCTGAAGATGTCTCACCTACTCAAGATCCAAGTTCTCCCTCTAGAGGACTCTTTAATACTAGAACGGGATGCCTGGACTCTTGTCAAGGCTTTTTCTTCCATTACAACCAATTGATGATTTGTCCGTGAGGCGCTTTCTGTCTCTCAGTCCCATTTAAATGTCGTTTCTCACATGGGTTATTTGGCATGCTCTATTGGTGAACACCACATCCTCGCATTCCTGGTACTGCAATCAACTTGATTCAATCGATGAATGATACTTTGATGTGGGTCTGTATTGATTGCAGTTGTTTTGTTGAGGAATTTTTGCATCTATGTTTACTTATGAGATGGGTCTCTAGCTTTCTTTTTTTGGTTGCATCTTTGCTGGTTTTTGCAAGATTCACGCAGTGGATAAGCTCTGGCTTCATAGAAGAGTTCGGGGGTTGGGAAGAACTTCCTCTGTTTGAATCATCCTGAAAACAGTTTTTGTAGCCTAATTCTATTGTTCGGTATAAATCTCGTTTAAAACATGTTTTTATAAAGAGGTGCAGAAAATTTCAGCCTGGGACTCCCGGATAAGAGGTTGCTGCTGAAGGACCATCAAGCATAAAGCAAAAGCGGGGAGGAGGAACAAAAGTAGAAAACAGAAAGCGCTAAATTCCACCGACAGATTCCCAACCCCCACCCACATGGAATTACTCTGTCCGAACATGAGCGCTTCCAATAAAGTCACTAACAACACCACAACCCATAGTACGAATTCTGCGATCGCACCTGCAGCAGCTAGGAGTTATAAAAGTGCTCGAGATACAGGTGTCTTTCCATGGGCATGACCCTTTCACCCAGTTCTTTGAAACAGAAAGGAAGAGTGAACTATAACCTTCCAATATATAACAAAATTGAAAACCTGAAACACAAGTCATAAACCCCAATAAATACAAAAGGANCCAAGGAGATGTTGGCCAGGGGATCCAAGCCCCCACAAATGGTAAAGGCTCCTTGCCTCCAAACTGGGATATCTGCAGGAAGAGAGGCGATAAGGCCCTGCTGTTGAAGACCTGATATAAACATGGGAAAGATGTATGGAGACCGCACTTGCAAGTATACAGATGGTCTCTGGGATGCCAGAGAGTGTTACCAAAGAGAAATTGTATTTTTAAGGGTCAAATCATTAAGAAAGTAAAATAACTATAAATATAGACACAACCACCACAGCTCTCAAACAAATGTGGCAAGAACTTAACAGAGAAAGAGACAATTGAATGATAATAGATGATTTCAATATCCTATTTCCAATAGTGGATTTAAGAAACCAGTGAGAAATTTCCAAGGCAATAGAAGATTTGAACAATACTATAAACTATCCTAAACTAGCAGGCCTTACTGGACATTCCCCAAAGATAGGACTATCAATGTTCTTCACAAATGCATGTAACAGTTTCTCCAAGATGAGTTTAGAACATAATCCTGAAGGATATAATCCCAAAGTCCATAGTTCATCTGAGGGTACAACTCAACAATAGAGTGCCTGCCTAGCACATGCAAAACCTTGAGTATAATTCCAAGCACCATAAGAAAACCAACCAAAGACCACAATTCAAAATTTTGAGATATAAAATAACCCAAATTCCTAAAGTCTAAAAGTCTTCAAAAGTCAAAATCCAAAAATAATCATCTTAGGTAACTAAGCCTTCAAAAGACAGTTGGGGCTAGGAATATAGCTCACTGGTTAAATTTTTGTCTAGTATGTTCAGCACTCTAAGTTTGATCCCAATTAACAACACCCCCCCCGCACATCTACATTTTTAAAAAGAGAATCCATTTGAAAAACATAAAACATTACAGAACACTTCACATACTTCTTTGTACAATAAAATAAGCAAAAGCAGCATAATTTCTGCAAGCATAAACATCCAGATAGATCAATAACAGTCAGAGACATGTAATAGTTATGAGCAGACAGATCATATTCATAAAGAAATAGATAAAAAGCTAAGTGTATGCATGTTTATTTCTGTGGTTAGTAATTGCATGAATGCAGCTTTATAACTGTTATAATCTAAACACCATGACAGAAATCTGTTTTCACAAGATTATTCAAAAACCACAGTAAATTACCAGTGCCTGTGTAGTCACTCAAAGAGTTAAGGTCTTGAGCAACTATCTTTCAAGTACTTAGATGTATAGAAAGGAATCTCTGCATTTATTAAGGAGTGGTCTTATACACTCTTAATGCTTTGCAAAAGTTCAACACTGTGATAATATACTTTTGTTGAGTCAAATTTGCAAATAATGCATAAAATGAATTAGAGCTCTTTAAATGTCTTTATATGATTTATACTTTTGAAAATATCAGGAAAATGAAAACATGGTATAACAAATTGAAAAATGCAATGCAAAGGATTTTTTAAAAATTCAGGGAGGGCTGGGAATGAAGCTCACTGGGAGAGAACCTACCAAGCATGTGTGAGGCCCTGGGTTCCATCACCAGGAATGCCAAAAAATTAAATAAGTATATAAATAAAGCGATGAAATTTTAAAAATATGAGTAAAAATCCCTCAGAAAATAGTAGGACTCAGAAAAAAAAAACACTTTATAGAAAGAGATTGGGGCAATTTCATGAGAAGTAGTCTGAAAGAGGAAGCTAATCTTTATAGAAAGAGATTGGGGCAATTTCATGAGAAGTAGTCTGAAAGAGCAAGCTAATCTTTGCTATCAGTGTGTTTTTCAGTCTTGGGCCATGAGGAATGGCTACACTTTTCTTTGGAATCCATTCACATTCATTTTATCCATGGCAAGCCTCCTCCCCCTAGTCTATTTAGGCTCACATAATAATCTCTTTTGGAATTACCCTCGCGGACACACCCCAAATAACACTTTACCCAGTTTCTGGGTATTCATTTCACTAATATGATGCAACACTGTGGCATTCAACCAGCCATACATTAATCCCTTCCTAGAGTGTGCCTTCTGTCACTCTCACAAGACTTTTCATTCCCTCAGTAGGAGTTGCTGCTTTCAGGTTTTCAAAGTTCAGAATTTTAAGCTTTTGGGATTGTGATTTGGGCCTTTAGAAAAAAAAAAAATGTAACTTCAGTGATTTTAGAATTTGAAGCTTTTGACATTTGGGGATTTCAATGTTCAGTATTATGACATTTGGGATTGTATATTTTAGATTTATGATTCGCACTACTCCAGAATAGATTGTCTATTAAGCTATATGGCAAACCTTAACATAATTGAAATGATTGAAATTACATAAAAATGTTCTTCAGTTCAAGGCCAACCTGGTCTACAGAGTGAGTTCCAGGCCAGCTGGGGCTACAGGGAGACCCTGTCTCGAAAAGACCAAAAAAAAAAAAAAAATGTTCTTCAACTATCATGTTGTGAAATTAGACAACAGTAACAAAGAAACATGGAAATCCACATTTGTAAGTTAATTAACAAAGACCTAAATAATCAATAGGTCAAGAAGAAATTATAGAGTACATGTCATAGAAAATGTGTAGAAAGTACTTGGAGACGACTGAACTTTGGGACATTACACACCAAAATGTATGTGATGCAGATAAGCAGTGCTCAAAGGGAAAGTTATACTCAGAAACCTTCATCCTGTGAGAGATTTCAAACCAATAACTTACATTTGTACTTGAGGACACTGGGGAGAGATAGCAAATTAAGCTCAAAGAAAAAAGCAAAGAGAAAGGAGAGAGAGATGAGAAAGAAGAGAAGAGAGAGGGGAGGGGGAGAGAAGGTATTAGGGAAGATTCAGGAAATGAATAGGAAAATAATGGAAATTATAAAACCTAAAATTGATTCTTTAAAAAGAGAAATAAAATTGACAGATGTTTATCTAGATTAACCAAATGAAGAGAAGACACTTGTTTAAATCAGGAAGGAAAACATGCTATTATTATAGAGGTTTCAGAAATAAAAAATGATCTGTAGAATTATAATGAACAGTGATATACCAACAAGTTGGGTAATCAGAGACTTCACCAGTGAGGAATTGAAGATGGCTGAGAAACATCTTAAAAAGTGTTCAACATCATTAATAATTAAGGAAATGCAAATTAAAACCACTCTCAGATATCATCTCACTCTGATAAGACTGGCTAAGATCAAGAAAACAAAAGACAACAGATGCTGGAGAGGCTGTGGGGAAAGGAGAACACTCATCCATTGCTGGTGGGAATGTAAGCTTGTACNTTATGCAGAGAGTGCAATGGTTCGCTAGTCATGTCACAAACTTAGCAAAGAAATAGAATATGTCTCCTTAAAAAATTTAGTACTCAAATTTTGGGAACCAGAAAGAATAGGAATCTACAAAGAATGTGCACCTAAATCTTTAACACGGTGCCAGTGGGAATGGGGGGGACTGGAGGGAGGGAGAAGGCTAGAAATTCAATATCAGAACCTGGTCCGGAAGAGTCATTTCGATTTTCTTATTGTCAAGAAGTTATTGTAATGAGTCAGTGCTTGTGTCCTTATGTTATTAGTCGACCAGTGAGGCACGAGAGAAGAACAGAAATTAATTAGTATTATCGGGGCCTGAAGGGGGCTTTATAAGGCGAAGGTATTCAGGTTAAACAGAAAAACTAGGGTCTTGTGTTTCTTGGTAAAAAAAAGGATTATAGAAAGGATATTTATGGGCAGGAAGGCCAGGGCTATTTTAAGATGGGGTGACAATACATAGAGGGCACGGAATTTGCAGTAGAGAATGACTGAAAAGCAGCCAGGCCCTAAGAATTATCAGTGGAATTTCTTTTCCCAAGAGGATAGTTAATTAAATTAGAGCAGATTCTATAGAGCAGAAACTAGAGGGCAAGCTTTAGGTATCTTTTTTTTTTTTTTTTTTTTTTTGAGAGAGAATGAGAGAGAGTGAGAGAATAAGAGAGAAAATGTGAAAGGCAAAGCAATAGGAAGCTTAGCTGCTCTCCTAAACCAGCCACCTCCTCACAAATGTCTCTTCCAGACATTATTCAGAATAAATGATGGTAAAAAATATTTTAATAATCATAACGCCTCTGTAGACCTGGCTTCGGGTGTTCATTTTTGAATATTTGATATCATTAAGAACTGTGTGTAATAGTATATATTCCCAAATCTGAAATCCCATTTGTTTTGTCTTGGTACCCCGCCCGCGCCCCTCCCACACCCCCCGGCCAAACATTTCACATTTTTACCAATTGCACAAAGAAGGACAAGACGGGGGCTTAGAATAATCCTTTCGTCTATCTATTGTGTCCCCTCTTTGACTTGGATGCTTGGGCTTCTGCTTATAGGACAAAGCCTTTTCCCTGGGACAAGGTTTTTGTGTGTGAAGACAAAGACTGGCTTTAGGACTGCTCATGAAGCCCAGGCTGCTCTCAACTCAAGATCCTGCTTCTACTTCCCTGGTGCTGGCATCACAGATGTGCACCGATCACAGGGATTGGCACCCACAACTCTTATGGTCACATATTTTAATATAAAGCAATGCTTATAACACAGGGGGTCTGTTGTGTTCCTGCTTTCCTTGATTAGGTGTGGGTTTTGGGCACTACTCTATCTGTTTACACTCATGGTTTATTTTCTCAGGTTATACAACTGTCACAACAATAGGAATTTAGATGTCAATATTAGCTGGAACACAGCTGAGACTTTGTCCATATCTTTAGCTGAACATAGCTGCAGTTTTATCAATATGCAGATGCTCTCTCATTTCTCCAGTCAAACTAATTTACTGAGATTGAGCTTGGCAATCACAGATAATTTAAAAATTTGCCAACTGATGAGACCGTTATCTTTTACTAGCTCAACTTGTGTTCTTCTGACTTACTATTAAAAGTAAAAGGGATATTTAGCCAAAGCCTTGAGATCTTAGAACAGGATTCAAGCAGGGCAGCTGCAGAGGTGACTTCTGTGATAGGCTATGGTGACAGGAATGTGGAATAACCAGAGTCCTAGCTTCCTGGCCCACTGGGCTTATAGTTGGATGGGTGGTATGTAGAGATGCAGATTTCTTGACAGAAACAGATCTACAGGAGCTTGTGGACAGTCACTCACCCAGAGATTCCAAGACATGTGCCCCTGAGAAACGAGATGAGTGCTTTGAAGGGATAGACATGACAGAGCTTAAGAAGACAGCTTTGAAGGGATAGACATGACAGAGGTTAAGAAGACAGCCGTGTGGGCAGTTTTCTTTCATTCCAGCCCAGATCTTCCAAGGAAAAACAATGGCAACTGCCCAGCGGGTCCCAACCACCAGAAATGTGGGGCTTTGAAAAGACTGTACCGGAGTGAACTGGGCCAGGAGATAGGCAAGTATTCAAGGGGTTTGTGAGAAAGTATGCAATATGTGACGATAGACTAGGAGCGCAGCACTCAGTAGAATGTTGTTGGCAGGCAGAGGGACGTTGGGTTTGGCGACCGCACAACTCCAAGGATGGATGCATGAATACTGTATTAACATTGTTTCACCTAATGATATTGCTATTGGGCACGAGGAGTGACCATCCATAGCATTTATCCAGGATTGCCTAGAGATGAATTTCTTGTGTATGCTTCGAAATCTGTCTCGTGACATGGAATTCCTCCTCCTCGCCTCCCATGTGTGCGATTCCGCAGTGTTGCATCTATATCAGTTTATACATATTGTGGATGATTGAACTTGCCCAGCTTTCTGCATGTGGGTCAATGCACTCATCCTGGCTAACGAAATTTGAGCTATAACGTCTAAGCCAATGGACCATAACGTCGCACTGTATATTATGAGGTTATGACTGGAGAATCGTGGCTAGATTCAAGAACAAAGAATTCACTGAAAAAGCTCAGGGAGGTGCCTACAGATGAAAGGAAAGGCTGCCAGACAGAAGGATAACAGATAGAAGATTCCTGGGCAAGGGGAAGGCATGACACGTTGATCAACAATTCCTAGTCTGGAGCAGGGGGATTGGAGGAGGAGATGAGGGAGGAGAGAGAGAGAGGGGAGAGAGAGTAGAGAGAGATGATATTTATAGTGATTGATGTGTATAAATTTATAATAATATTATGTGATGAGAGGAGAGAGAGAGAGAGAGAGAGAGAAGAGAGATTTCTGCAAAGGGATTGATGGTATAAATAATATGTATGTGACATGGAGTTATAGTCAAAACAAATCACCCCCTCAAATCTAAAAAGAAGCAAATCACCAGAAGAAAGTCAGTCTCACTATGCAAAGAAGCCAGCAGCAGACATCCAATAAACAACACAGAGAATCATCAAGTGTCATCATGAGCTTCATAGGAACAGGAGGAAGGAGGGACAGAATTTCAGGAAGCTGGGCAGCCAGCCAGCGAAGTCTGCAGTAATTGCTGTCTCCTTAGAATCGATCTAGAGGGCCGTGGCCCACCCTCTGTGACCCACAGGATCCTTCCCAGCCTGCCATTGTCTAGACTTGTCACCTCTCATGAGCAGAGTGCCTTTTGGCTGTCTCTTGATAGCTCCTCTGCCGTGCTTGAACCGTCTGCCTGGAGACTCTGTGTCAGAGACAATGATCACTTCCTTCCTGGTTTTCCTTGCACCACTGGGTTTTTCCTCTTCCTGTTTCCATGGGGACTGTTAAATAGCCACAGGCCTCCATTTTCTTGCTATGTTTTCCCCAGGCATCTTAGACTCAGGAGATAAGGTGGCTTAGGACATCTGGGTCAGCACCATGGTGGGTTAAGTGGGCCTTTGTGGAAGGCCCTGGGAATCCTCACTATTTGTAATGAAAGTTTTCTATGGGGAAATTCTTTAAGTTCCAAACACTCCATTGACTGGTGACCTTTTTGAACACAACTGTCCTAACTAGCCTCAGCAGTGGGATGAGATCACTAGCCGTTGTCAGAGCCAGCATGGGAACATCAGACCGAGGCTGGAGTTGTCTGGAGTCAGAGGCCAGGCTCAGGGAGGCACTTCCAGAGAGCAGCAGGATGGAGAGGCAGGGGTTAAAGCTCCATGTTAGCGGTTTCAGAAACGTATTCAAGTGGCGACAATGAGATGAGGAGTGGACTTTAGCCCCCAATAATCTTTATCAACTCCCCAAACTTCCTATAAAAGTCGGATTTAAGAGCAACAATCACCGATAATATATGAGTTTTTATCCAGAAATAATGACAAAAAGCAATTTTTAAATGAAAACCTTTCCCTTTAAACAGATCTCTTATACACAGTCTAGTTGAATAGCAGGGTCTCTCACCAAATGCAGCTTCAACGCACATCCTTTCCTATTTTTTTCAGATTCCACTTGGCAGCCTTAGCATGTGGATGTGCCACCCCCACTTACACTGACATTCTGGAGTGTATTTCCATTGGTGCTTTCTGAATACTTGATATGGAACAGCCATATCTAAGACCATTTCAAAAGTCAGGATACCTAAGTAGTGTTTGACCTTGTTGATTGTGCAGAGAACCCAAAAATGTGCACAGGGAGGCCCCTTTTCCTTTTCCCCCACACCGTTGGGCCCCCTTTTTGGCTTTCCTAAAAGCTTACTGGGGACCCCATATGGGAACTTTGGAAGGTGGTGAATGAGCCACAAAACGCAAGCTCATGTATTTTTCTTTTCTCTGCCCCTTTCATAAATGGTTTCCTGAATCATTGGCTTGAGACCCCACTGGTATGCAGCAGATCAGGTCTTTGACAGAGCTTTGGCCCTTGGGGCAACAGGAACACAGAATTTGGGACACTTGTCCCCCCCTTAAGGGGGAAGAACCTGTTGGTTGACCGTCCCTTCCTGGTCACTTTGGCAGGAGATAAAAACTTTGAAAGAACGACCACCCCTAGTCCCACTACAGCAAATGGATATGTTTTTTTCCCCTGGTCCCTTCCCCCGTGGCCCGCAACATGCTAATGACTTCCCAAAATGCCCTATCCAATAGAAGCAAAGGCTGTTTTTCCTGGTTTTTACTAACAACGGAGAGGTAAAACGAAACCATACGACAACAAAAGTAAAAAAGAGATTCCTTTCTGACACCCTGGGTTTATTTCTTTTCCTCACTTCCTTCTCCTTCCACGTGTCCTATAAAATGCATCCACAAAATATTATACTTTACAGATTTGGTCACAGTTTTTTCGCCTGGGATTGCTTGGCCTGGACCCGGGTTTTGGTTTTTCGCAAGGCTATGTTCACTGCCTTTTAGCTCCAATGCCCAAAGGATTCCCCACACCTGGTTTCCTTTCCGCCCTCCTCAGACAGGCCCTTTGGAACATTTTTAACAGAAATGATGAACCTGTATTTCCATGCAAAGAACACAGGACCCCCAGACTGTGAATTCTGGCTTCTTGGCACCTCTGGAAAGACCAAATGGTTGATCTTGGCCTCCTGTCCCCCTATTGAAAAGGTCTTAACGGAGGGGCTTTTCTTCAAGACCAAGCGGTCCTGTAGTTAAATAAAAGCTCTCTGCTACCATGAAGTACTACCTGCCTGTCCCCTTCTCTCTTGAAACCAATATTTGTGGTGGGGGACTCCATAGCTGTCGAGGCATCAAAAAATTGCCTCATCGTCGTCCTGGTACAAGTCACTGAACCCTGCCCCTCATCGATCTGTATGGTACCCGGGCACTATTCCCATTATCCATTCTGTATTCCCTTCACCCTTGGCATTAAGACATATATATGGTACGAAGATTATATTAGGCATGTAAAGGATTTTTTTTTTTGGGTTCTTTGTTCGTATAAATGTCCTATACAACTCCTATCTCCGTTCCCCCCCTTCATGTATGTGGTTATCCCGTTCCAGTCTTTAGCTCCTCGTTTATCTACGACCTGCAGGTCCGCCTGTCTTGTCCTGCTGTCCTTCAGGTGGTTTTTTTGTGGTAGTCATTATTGAGCTCTTTCGACCTGAACAACTTCAGGTTGGGCGCGAGTTTTATCTGCATTGTTAGATCTTTCAGCGCTTTCCCTGACGAGTATGAGCTGTTCATGGTGGCTCCTTCCGGCTTATGTTCCACGGGCTAGATCTCACGCGATTTTCTTGACATGGTGCGCTAATTACTTATATTTTTCCTTCATACACTCTACTAACGTGCTACTTTCGCCGGACCGACATATTCTGTTTACCATATGTATGCGATTATAATGCATTTCCGTTGCAACAAGGCCAAATATTCGATTTTAGGTTCGGCACAGGTGGTACTAGACGCCACCCCGAACGTCCCTTGAACAGGGGTACAGGCGGAGCAATGCGTCTACCAAACTAAAACCGATCCCACGAGTGCTTCTCCTTCCCCTGCGCACTCCCTTGTCGCAGAGCCAAATCAGCCTAAAGCACATTGTTCGGATCGCTGTTCGTCTCTTGTCTATAGTAATTTCGCCCAGCGCCTCTCAGTCATCCTGCTTTATTTTGTTAGTTATAATTGCCTTCTTCCTCCAGTTCTCCATGCTTTCATTACGGCTAAAGAACCTAACCCTACTTATGACTTCTCCATCTTAGTCCTTATTACTCTACGTGGAGATTCTTTGTTTTGGCCCCTAATCCCTTCCCATTTCCCATTACCCTATTCTTCTTTAAATAAACCATAACAAGTTTCCCCTTTCTAGCAAGGAAAAGTCTTCTCCTCCATCATCTCTATCCTCTCTCTCCTCCCCTTCCAAATACCAAACATATCATATATATTGACCTCACTATGGCCACTCGATACAAAATGTCCCTGTATAAAATAATCTTCTCCTCTCTTCTTCTCTCATCTCTCGTTCCTCTTCCCTTCTTCTCTGCTCTCTTTTCCTATTTGATTCCCAGGGTCACTAGCGGGTTCACCGATTGTTGGATCCAAACCACGGAACGAGATTTGTCCCGCCAATGTTTTTTTAATGTCTGTAATTTTTCCTTTTTCTTTTTTCCTTGGCACCATAATGAAATGATGAGAATTAAAATGAGCTAAAGCCAACAAGCCAGGTTTTTGGAAAGGGATTTTCTGTTTGTTTATTTTTTACCTCTTCGCCATTTTTTGTAAATCTTTTTCAAGAAAAACGCACTTAGGCCAACCAGGGGAAGTCCATAGGAAGAAAAGTCAACTGAACAGCCCTGGTCCCCTTTTCTTCCCCCAGCATACCCTGCTACTCAACCTTCTGCGGGAACAATCCACATTGAAAGTCAATAAGATTTTTTTCCACTCTGTTCCCACAATCCCTTAATGCTCTTGAATCGATTGTGTCACAATTTCCTTCGTCGTCCCGCTTGCATCTGCATCATCCCCACTGTTCTGCTCTCTCTTCTCTCCCCCTTACGTACAGCTCCTCCTATCCACACGTCCCACAACACAACACAAGAAGCACTGCGGCGAAACAAAACTTCAAAGGCTGTCAGCCACGCACACAGTCATCACATCCAGCTTTCTCAGATGAGAGGTAAGCGAAGAAAGGCAAAGATCCCACAACCTGCAAACCGATATGGTCAGAGTATAATCAAACTCGAAACATCACAAGGATAATAAAAACATCACCATCCGGGACTAGACCTTAGGTCACCATAACGCTCAAGTACTTTCGTTCACTGAAGAGATAATTGCTTGAAACTGTCCACTTGCAGATTTACATTCCTTATTGTATAGGAGAACAACCAATTTCAAAAGCTCACAGGATTCTTCTATGGCTTCTTCGTGGCTTATCTCCAGTCCTCATTTCTATTGATTATTTCATTTCCTTATAACACTTTTTCCTTGTTCTACTACCTTCCCCACGCTCACCCGCCTTTCCCCAAATTCCCTCGCCTAGTTTTTCGTTGTTGCTCAGTTCGCGTATCAAATGACTTTAGTAGGTCCAGCCCCAGATTATGAGAAACTGTACTCTCCAGCTATTGTCCTTTTTGTGTTGTGTTTTATTTGTTATGTGTATGATCTGTAGCATGTATATGATGACAAACAATCTTCTGTCTGCACCAATCTGGCAGGACTGGGGAGCAAGCATAAAAAAGAGTTTTATCATTCCTCAAGGAATTTATCAAGGGTTGGTTCCTTCCTCTACGGACACTTCACCACATTTGTTTTTGTAATAAGAACTGGATTTACAGGTAATGTCAGAGATTCGCTGTGTAAAGTTTTTTTCCAGGAAATAGGTTTCCAGCTCCTGATTTTGTCTCTGGGTCTTCCCGGGCCTAGGTTGTCAGGTCGTGACTGATGGTAACACTAATTATTGTCTCACCTAAACATCAGGTCCTGGAATGAAGTTCCCTGAAGCAACGACAGGCAAGTATCGACACTCTAGCTTTCTTTTTTTTCTCCCAGGAAAGAAGCGTTAAGTGCCCAACATTGCCCGCGGAAAACTAAGTGGCTGTAGAGCCAGCTGTGTCTCTTGAACCTCAACAAAGTCTTCTCTCTCCTCGCTGCTGGAAGACGATGTCACATGCCATTATTACACTCGGAGCTATCTCCCTAGCCCTATCTCTTTTAAACACTTTCAATAGCAGTACACCATTATCAATCTCTACTCCTTAGTGAAATTAAAACATGATCCTCGTTTTAATCCTGTGCAAGATATCCATTACTCATTCTGGTTCTCTTTTATGAATCCTTCTCTGGATGTATAGGTACTAAGGTGGCATGCACACTAGTTTGATTTGCAAGAAGCTTTTTCAGGGACACACTATCTCTTTAATGTACACAGTATCCCTGAAAACGTTGTTCCAAACTTTAAACTTCTGTTTTTGTTACTTCCATATATTGTGTTGCATGTGTCTTAACTTTCATCTCTAATCTAATTGAACGGTATACGCGTGTCTCCTCGCGTTGGATCAACATCCATCACCTATCATAATATGTCTGTTACCGCCTCCCACATAACACTTTTAATTCATGTCTTCCTAGAATTTAATCGCATACACCACTATGAATTAAACTGATAATGGTTAATCAAAGGTACTCAATGTCTTTAGTTCAACCAAGCACCATTTCCTAATCTCATTTGTTGACCTCGTTGATATATGTAATCGGCAACGATGGCTAGTCCAAATTAACAGAATTTTAGTATTCAACAGTGGGAAAAGACCAGGATGAAGAAAAAAAAAAAACCTAATAAAGGAAGTTTAAAAATCTTCGTAGAGTTATTATTTATTGTCAATTTCTACCCATGACAATTGTCCTAACATGTCTATCATCCCTAAACTTAATACTAGAAAATGGAAGTTTGCCTCATCACACCGTATGATGAAATGCTGAGATGGTATTTCTACACGTGTCACAAGGCACTGAGGCTCCTGCCTAAACTGTTCAAGGTGGCTTCCCAATATCTACCTAGAGGTTCTAGTGCTGTGTTTTTTCCTCAAATACTCCCTCAATCACATTTCTCAAATACTTTACTCCTTCACTCTACTAACATTAGAGATTAAGGTCTAATTTCCCTTCAAATTTACTTTTTCACCTTTTTTCTTTTACACAGTCCAATTCCATCATCCACTTCCTTTCACTATGAAATAAAAGGACACCCTGGACAGTTCGCGCTACAAATCTTTGCCGCAAAGTGGGCCTGCTTCATTAGTCCAGCGCATATCTGAATGGTCCCTGGCCAGAGCCCTAACACATCATGACAGCAATAAATTTTGCTAACTCGTTGCTAAACTTATTGAAAGTGGGTGTGTGACTCTTGGAAAAACAACCATAGTCGAAATATATATTAACTATAATGTAATTCTTTTTACTATAATAAGATTATTTAATTATACAACAAACAGTAGCGCAATGGCAGACTGTTTTTAAGTACAGTATCTGACAGAGACGCCAGCGTCGGAAGGTGTTGTCTAGCCCACTCCATATTATTGACGGGTCACATCCAGGACCCCTCCTGTAACTCATGATCTTATTCGAGGCTCCTATTAATTTTTAATACTCCATTATCCATACACTTTTCACGCCCACTGATTCCATTAATTAATTCAACATTATATGCACATGTTTATTGCAAAATTTTTTTGCATGTAGGTTTGATGTTAGTATTTTAATTTTCCTGCCGCTATTCGTAGCACAATCCACTTTAACTCATTAACGTGATTTTTCACTCTTTAAACTAAAAACAGTATTCTATTATTCATTAAAGGACATGGCATTTTCTGTTAATAGTAAAGGGGACAACTCGGGGTTGGGCAATGCCAGAGTGACATAAATAGATCTAGATATAGCTTTCCACACTAAACTAAATTTAAGGGCGCCTCCTGGTAAAGTCTTCATACTTGCTGCTCCTCTCCACCTCGGTTCTAACGAGCCGACCATCAGAAAAAAGTATCGATTTCTTCAAGAGCGTTCTAATTTTCTTCTGCAATCAACGTGGGTCTTATATACAACGCCCTATTGGTGAAAAGTAGTCAGTTAGTTCTTGTCTACTTCTAATAATATAATATATATATTATAATATATAGATATCATTTACAATTGTTTATGCTACTAACAAATCTAGGACTTGGTCCCATCTACCCCCACCCCAACCTAAAACTTCCCACTTCTATTTAAAATGGCTTAAAGGGATGACCCATGCTCATGATTAGCTACCTGCCTCTATCAATTCTCTACAACAGCCATGTAATTTTGGCATGTGGAATACAATTTCATTTTTAAATTTGCAACAGTCATTTCCTCAGTAGAATTCTGCTTCAGTATAAATCTATGTTGACATGGAAGGAACTCAGATGTTTCCACTTCTTTCAACACTGTATACATTCCCACAACAATAGGATGAAGTTTCACTGTTCTCCATAACCGCTATTTCAATATTGTTTGTTTTTAGTACAGTCGCCAGTTGTGTAATGTCTATATATTTATATTTATATTTCCATTATCTAATATAGTCTGAAACGTTTTCACCTAGGCCTTATTCATTAGAAATGTTCTTCATACCCTTTTGCCAGGTTTAATTTTTATTGATTTCTTTACATTTTAAGTTAATTTTCAATATTAAGTGATTACACAGTCTTTATCATTCTAATGGGAATACTATATTTCCTTGGATACCATGAATTGTCTATTCATAACAGTATTGTTTGAACCACAAAAATATTAATTTTGAAAAAGTATTTATGTTATGAGGATCTTCTCTCTACTTTTTTCATGTGCCTCTTATGTTTTTAGGTTTCTAACACAGGTGAACATTTCTTAACCAATACACTATACCTCCGTGTTCCTTTTTTGTTTTATATTTTGTTGTTTTTGTGTCTGTTTGTGTAAGTGTATCTGCTTCATGGGTATTAAGGTCACCCATGGTCAGCAATGCTAGTCAGGAAGAGGAGATTCCCCGCTAGAACGGAGAGTTATGTTGTTTCTAGTGAGCCGCGGCAAGATGTCTCCCTGAGTCTGAAAGCACCTAGAAGAGAGAGTTCAAACACACACCCGCTCGTCTAGCCTGGCAAGTTTGTATTAGTTTATCCCATTAATTATTCTTTATATGATAGTATTCCACATTCAGGTATTGTTGTATGGGCAGGATTCAGGTTGTTAAATATCAATTTATTGGAAGGAAAGATTATGGAATGTTTGTACCTAACTTAAAAATCACTGATCAAAGAAAAAATCACTGATCATAGACTTTAGCATTAACTAGGTCCTCAGTTTTATCCATTTAATCTATTTGGTCTGCTTACACTATTTTGGAACTTTTAAACCTGGAATATATAACTTCTTTAACTTTGTTGTTTCTTCCTCCAAGATTATTTTGACCATTATATGTCTCTTTAATTTTTCATATAACTTTTACTATCAACTTACACATTTCTGAGAAGAAAGTGGCTGAGATTTCACCAAGTGCTGCATTCGATCTTTAGTTTGAGATTATCACTGTGGTAACATTAAGTCCATGAACATAGAGTATCTTTCTACTTATTAAAAGCTCTGATATAAAAAAGTGCTCTACTTTTCAGAGTGTAAGTTTTAAACTTGTTTCTCCAAATATTTTATTGTTCTTAATGCTACTTTAAAAGGAATCACTTCTTGAATTTCATTCTTATTTCATTCACTATTTGTATATAGAAATGTAACTGATCTCATCTTGGATAATGGATACTCAACCTTCCACATATTGTTATTAGTTATCAATAGGATTTTTTGAACTTCATATTTTTTTTTCTTTTTTTTTATTGTGGTTGTTAACCCTGTATTCTGCATGTATCTGTCACCAATTCTCAATCCCACTCAGAAGATGCAGGATTCCTGAACTAGACAAAAAGTCTCACTGCATGTTCTGTAACAACACCCCACATCCTCTAAGGGCAGTCAACTAACTCTGGAGCATCCTCTCCAGGCCCCTTGAACTCATGGGATTTTTTTTTCATGATCTATATGTTCTCAGGATCTTTATGAAGGGATCAAACATAAACTTTTCCTTACTTCTTTCTTTCCAGGTCAGGGATGCCTTCTACTTTTCTTATTTGATTGCTCTGGTTACAACCTCTAACATTGATTAAAAGTTGTAAGAGGTACATATTTTTGGTGTTTTTTGTTTCCTGGATTTTAGAGAATTTTTTTTTTTTTTGAGTAGGTCATTTTTTTTACTTCTTTCTGGTCGTATAACCACCACAAACCAAACAATAAAAGAAGAGTTGTTTTCTTATTGATGTTCCAATGAGGTTTATCCATTATGCATAACAGAGTTCAGAAGTACAACTATTCGATCTTCAAACAAGAAGACAGAAACTCTTTATAGTCACTTTTTAACTCTCTAAGCGTCCCCAGCACACACTTCATCCAGCAACCACTACGAATGGTCCAAATGGCTTGAGGCCATAGGCCACATTCTCATTCTAAAGCACACATCATTGGGTTATGTTTACTTTTGTTATGTGTGTGTTGGGTTTGTGGTGTGGTGGTGGTGTGTGTGTCTGTGTGTGTGTTCTTACGTGTGTGTTTAAACAGATTCAGGTATTTCTCTTTTATTCTTAGTTTGTGGAGTATCTTTTAGTGAGGAGATACTGTTGAATTTTGTTAAATGTCTCTTAGGCATCTTTCAAAAGGACCATGTATTGTTTTTACTTTTTGTTTCTCTGTTATGGTATATTAAATGGGTTTTTGCTTTTTTTCCAGCTCTGGATATTAAATCCAAGGCCTTGTTCTAGATGAGTATTCTTTGTAACTGAGCTACATCCCTCCTCTGGAATATCAGGTATTAAACCACATTTACATTCCTGTTACAAATCACTGTTAGTTATGGCATGCAATACTTCTTATTTGTTGCTGGTTTCACATTGGTGGTATGTTGTGGAGGATTTTGTGTCCACATTCATGGGAGACATTGCCCTGTGCTTTGCCTGGTTTTAGGATCAAGGTAACACAGGCTTCATAAAATGACCTATGAATAATTTTTCTTCAATTTTTCTTTTTTTTTTTTTTTTTGTCTTTTTTGAGGACAGGTCTTCCTTTAGTCCCAGCTGGCCTGGAGCTCACTCTGTAGCCCAGGCTGACCTTGAACTCAAAGAGATCTGTTTGCCTCTGCCTCCTGAGTGCTGGGATTAAAGGCGTGCACCACCACGGCTGGCAAAAACCAGACACGGCCTGGAACTACAAGGGGACACTGGATAGTTTGTGTAGGATTAGGTATGAACAAATTTTTTTAATTTTTTTTAATTTTTCAAATTTATTTTGTATGTGTATCGAAATGCATTGTCTGCATGTAGGCTTCTGCACCTGTGTCCCGTGCGATGCTGTTGAAGCGTCAGAAGAGGGTGTTGGATTCCCCTGGCAACTGGAGTTAAAGCGGATCTCGGCTGCCATTTGAGTGCTGGATCGAACCAGGTCCTCTGCAAGAGCAGTTGGCGCTCTTGACCGCTAGGCCATCTTTCCACCCCTTATGAACAATTTGAATGTTTAGTAAAGCTTACTAGTGAAGATGTCTAGATCTGCACTTTTATTTACATTTTTTATAACTGATCCAACTTGCTTAATTTGCTTTTTAAGTCTTGATACTAGTTAAGTCATCTTATTTTTCTTGAGTCCTTTACTGTATTTCTAGAAACTTGCTTATTTGGGGGATTTGGTGGTAGCATCAAATGTGGGAAACCATTTCTTCTGTTGCTTTCTGGATCGCGTAGTTACTTCAGTTCAGCATAATTGCTTCCGAGCTCCATCCATGCTTTACTGCCAGTTCTTAATGCCATCCTTCTTTACCCTGAATAGTACTCCGTTGTTTAGATGTACTACATTTTTGTCCACTCGTCTGTTGAGGGGATTTGTGTTGGTTCCAGCGTTTGCTATTGAAGTGTATAAAACATGGGATGTCATCTATATCCTTCGTGCGTGATGAGTCTTGGGGTGTATCAGGGAGTGTTGTTAGTGATGAGGTCAGTGGTGAGGCCTCATTCCGAGTCTTTTTAAGGGTTTCTCCACACTGATTTCCTTAATGGTTACACACACACACACACACACACACACACACACACACACACACACAGAGACCATTATCTCCCTGCTCTGTCCTCAGCTGTGGCTAGTATACTACTTTTCCAGCAGCAGCTAGGCTGTCCTACTCACATCAGCTTCATACAGGACACGTGATTTGCAAGGCTCTAAAGTGTGTGCATTCTTTCCCAAATTTTCAGAGAATTTTGGCAATAATGATTTCTTTAAATGAGGTGTATGTAGTTCAAGTAGATTTTCAATGTTTAATATTTTTTTAATTGAAGAATTTACTTGGAGCAGGGTGTAGTGGCATAGTCTGTAATCACAGCACTTAGGTGGTAGAATTGGGAGGATCATCAGTTTAGAGCCAGCCTGGGCTATGTAACAAGTGTGAGACCAGCTTGGGCTACACAGAAGACTCTGTCTGAAAAAAAAAGAGCTAGGAAGAAGGTGGGAGATGCAGAAGGAGTGTCTATTTGGTGTAAGGGGACCAGCACTGACTGTGAGTCCAGAGTTGTGGACTAGCCACCAAGGATTCGGGTATGTTCTGTCAGTTAACTTGCTTGGCTTCACTGCTTAATCGACACAGGTGAAGACATTCCAGTTCCATTCAAATAGTATAATCAATCCTCAATGTACATACATCACATATCAAAAAATTAACAATGCCCATTTTATATAATTAAGTCTGCTTCTCTTTTTAATTATTCAATAATAAGTCTTGGGAAAGACTTGTCTCTCCTAATTCCTGTTAAGTTTTTAGTCCATTCTGAAATTTCTCCTTTTCTTTACTTTGATCAGCTGTAATAGTACTTTACTCCCATGTTTGTTCTAAAAATCACCTAGTGGCATTTTAGACAATCCCCAGATAGACACTTAGCTAAACTATTTCTCCCCTTCTTGGTCTTTCCTTCACTATCACCTTCACAGTGAGGCTTACCTGATCTGGGGCCACCCTGTTTAAAATTGCAATTACCAGGGGGTAGGGAGGGGGACATGGGTCTAGATTTGATTAGTAACATAATCTTACACAAATTATATACATATATATATATATATAATAAAAATGGCAAAAAAAGAATTTTGGAAGGAATTTTTAGGATGGATGATCAGCCTATGAATAGCAATGAGGACCAAGGAGGACACATTGTTCAGCCCAAGATACTGAAAGAGAGAAGAGTTACAAGAACACAATGATCTTGAGCTAGGACTACAGCTCTGTGGTAGAGCAATTGCCTAGAATGAGTGAGGACAGGCAGGTATGGGTTACAGGAGTGCTTCCCAATTTAGTTTTCATTCCTGACACCCTATAGAGTCTTTTTAGGCACTTGCCCGATTGTCTCCATGAGATTTTACTACTACAGATGCATGCTTTATGCATAAGAACTAGTTTTTGTTCCCAGTTGAAACATCATCTAATGAGTTGAAGGGATTGCTCAGAGAAGAGGAGAATGAAATAGCAGACACTCAGACCATTCACACTGCACTAAATTCCTTGCATAACCTGTGCATAATCTATGTTGAATTAATTAATCAAAATAAGGGAAAAGTAGATGGAAGTTAAAAGTAATAGAGCCACAAGTCTCCAGTTACAGCCACAGTCTGATTCTCTATAATAACGGGCTGCAATCACTGTCTGCCAGATCTTAAAACGTGCATCCTGGGCTACTGTTGGGTATCATTAAAATCTCTTTATTCAGACAAAGAAAATACTAGTTATTTATTTGACTCTGTGTTTGAAAAACATATCAGAGACAGTTTCATGCTTTAGCCAAAATGAGATAGCCATATCCTTACTGTCTTCTTCACAAAGCATGCAGTGCACAGGCTTCCTATATGCCTGGACTATGTGAATCAGCCACTTGGCAAGCTTTGTGACTGTCAAGGTGTCTTTTCATTTCCTGTGAAGGAGTGCATGACTTGGCTTTAAAAGAAAAGTGCACAAGTAATTGAAGTAATTGCTACCATGTCACAATGAGAAAAGGGAAGGAAAAGTATTTTAGAATCTATGAACCAGGGATATGAGAAAAACAAGCATGACAGGCAGCCTGTGGCAGCCACTGACAGTAGCAGGAGCTCTGCAAGATGCTTGACCCAGGTGCCAGAAACCATCCCTCAGCATTTCTCCCAAGCAGCCTTAGGAGTCAGCTGCATTTAGTAGCCAGAGTTAAGATGATAAGCTCATGAGCAGTCTCCACCACAGGGTGAATTGTACATAAAAACTATGAGGTTTTATAATTCTTTTAAAAGAGATAGGGCTAGGGAGATAGCTTAAGAGGTAAAATGCATGCCTTTGATCCTAGCACTCAGGAGGCAGAGGCAGGCAGATCTTTGTGAGTTCAAGGCCAGCCTGGTCTACAGAGTGAGTTCCGGGACAGGTGGGGCTACAGGGAGACCCTGTCTCGAAAAGACCAAAAAAAAAGTGTGGGTCACAGCTGGGAAAGACATTTTTGATAGGTTTTTAAAAAATACTGTATTTATTTTTTATTTTATGTATATGAGTGTATTGCATGTCATGCAATGCCCACGGAGGTCAGAAGAGAGTGTCAGATCCCCTGGAACTGCGGTTATGAATTGTTGTTAGTCACCATATGGGTGCTGGAAACTGACCTCAGGTCCTCTACAAGAGCAGCCAATGCTCTTAACCTCTGAGCCATCTCTCCAGACCCTGGAAAGATATTTAAAAAAAAATATTACCCTTGGCTTGGCAGCAAGAAGATCTTACTTCAAAAAAGACAATAAAATAAAAAAATAAAATAAAATAAAAATATAAGTCCAGCACTTAGGAAACAGAGGCAGGACATATGTGAGTTCCAATTGTCTGGGACGCGTAAGGAGATCCACCTCCAAACAACAAAACAAACAAGTAAACACGGAAACCCATGACTATTTTTTTATTTTTATTCATTTACAGACTGAACTTCCTTGGGACTGAAAAATAGATCAACTTTTTCCAACCAAGGGTGAGGATGTCACAGAGACCAGCTGGGAGCTACTGATGGGACTAGGGGCCTTCCTAACCACAGCAGCACTTTCTCCTCTTGGGCCTCTCTATGTAGACAAGGCTGGCCCTTGAACTCACAAAGATTCACCTGCTTCTGCTTCCTGAGTCTTGGGATTAAAGGCATATGACACAACCCCACGCCTTTCGTACACACACACACACACACACACACACACACACATATACACACGCATATATATTTGAAAAAGGAGCTTGTCAGTCCTTGAAATTGAATACTGAGAATAAAATATCCCCATTTTCACTTGGAGGGTTAACACTTTTCTTCCTTTTTTTTTTTTTTTTTTTTTTTTTNAGTGTTACACAGTCCATTTATACCACAATGAGCATTTAAAAGAAAACAGGATGGAATGGAATGGGGTGGGGTAGAGTAGACCAGAATGGAGGAATGAAATCAAGAAATGGACTGGAAAAGAATAACATAGAAACAGTCGAGTAGAATGGGTTGCATTATACATAGGAAAGGTAAGAATCCTCTCATGGAACTTTCAGATTCCAGACGCATAGTACACATGGAGGTATGTGGACCCTAGGCCAAGTCCTGGAATGTGATTTTTAATCTGTGCCATGCTCAGAAGTTTCAAGAGACTCTCAAGGACCATGGCTGCAAGCACTAGTGTGACCTGCCTGCTCTTCTTGTGCTTCAGATCTTCTCATTCTGCTTAAGCTTTGTTTCCCTGTTTCTTTCTGCCCTGCTACTTCTTATTCCATTTTCTCCTGCATTTCTTCTTTTACTTTTTTGTTACAACTTCTTGATATTAGAGATCTCCCATTAATAATTGGAAGAGGAAAAGCTAGGAGCTATAACTCCAACCCAAGTTTTCTATTATTCCCAATATCAGCTGGTCAAAAGCAAGCAGAAACTCAGAACTTTTGACCATCTACACTCTAGCTAAACAAAAGTATTGGTTTACTTCAGAATGAGAATAAAACTTTATTAACCCTCAAAAGTTTCTGCTAACATTAAATCAACAAGGTCAAACACTACTTAGGTATCCTGACTTTTGAAATGGTCTTAGATATGGCTGTTCCATATCAAGTATTCAGAAAGCACCAATGGAAATACACTCCAGAATGTCAGTGTAAGTGGGGGTGGCACATCCACATGGAAGGGGCTGCCAAGTGGAATCTGAAAAAAATAGGAAAGGATGTGCGTTGAAGCTGCATTTGGTGAGAGACCCTGCTACTCAACTAGACTGTGTATAAGAGATCTGTTTAAATGGAAAGTTTCCTTAAAATGCTTTGTCATATTTCTTGGATAAAAACTTCTATATTATGGTGTTTTGCTCTTAAAATTCCGACTTTAGGATAGTTTTGGGGGAGTTGATAAAGATTATTGGGGGCTAAAGTCCACTCCTCATCTCATTGTCGCCACTTGAATACGTTTCTGAAACCGCTAACATGGAGCTTTAACCCCTGCCTCTCCATCCTGCTGCTCTCTGGAAGTGCCTCCCTGAGCCTGGCCTCTGACTCCAGACAACTCCAGCCTCGGTCTGATGTTCCCATGCTGGCTCTGACAACGGCTAGTGATCTCATCCCACTGCTGAGGCTAGTTAGGACAGTTGTGTTCAAAAAGGTCACCAGTCAATGGAGTGTTTGGAACTTAAAGAATTTCCCCATAGAAAACTTTCATTACAAATAGTGAGGATTCCCAGGGCCTTCCACAAAGGCCCACTTAACCCACCATGGTGCTGACCCAGATGTCCTAAGCCACCTTATCTCCTGAGTCTAAGATGCCTGGGGAAAACATAGCAAGAAAATGGAGGCCTGTGGCTATTTAACAGTCCCCATGGAAACAGGAAGAGGAAACTCCAGTGGTGCAAGAAAACCAGGAAGAAGTTGATCATTGTCTCTGACAGAGGTCTCCAGAGCAGAGGTAAAGAGGGCAGGGAGTTCAAGATGGACAGCCAAAGGCACCTCTGCTCAGAGAGCTCACCAAGTCTAGACAATGGCAGGCTGGGAAGAGTCCTGGGTCAAGAGGTGGGCCCGGCCCTCTGATCTTTTCTAAGTAGACAGGCAATTACTGCAGGACTTCGCCTGGACTTGGCTGCCCAGCATCTCCCTGATAATTCTGTCCCTCCTTCCTCCTATTCCTATGAAGCTCATGATGACACTTGATGATTCTCTGTGTTGTTTATTGGATGTCTGCTGCTGGCTTCTTTGCATAGTGAGACTGACTTTCTTCTGGTGATTTGCTTCTTTTTAGATTTGAGGGGGTGATTTGTTTTGACTATAACTCCATGTCACATACATATTATTTATACCATCAATCCCTTTGCAGAAATCTCTCTCTCTCTCTCTCATCACATATATATTATTTATACCATCAATCCCTTATAAATATCTCTCTCTCTCTCTCTCTCTCTCTCTCTCTCTCTCTCTCTCTTTCATTGGATCCAGACTAGGGAATTGTTGATCAACGTGTCATGCCTTCCCCTTGCCCAGGAATCTTCTATCTGTTATCCTTCTGTCTGGCAGCCTTTCCTTTCATCTGTAGGCACCTCCCTGGCTTTTCAGTGAATTGCTTTGTTCTTGAATCTACCAGATTCTCAGTCAATAACCTCTAATATACATGGAACGTTATGGTCCTTGGGGCTTAGGACGTAGCTCAATTGGTAGAGTGCTTGCCCAGCATGCAGAAAGCTGGAAGTTCAATCTCCACAAATGTATACAACTGATATGATGGCACATGCTGTAATCCCAGCACATGGGAGGTGGAGGGAGGAGGATCCAAAGTCAGAGGACAGTTTCAGCTACACAAGGAATTTCATCTCTAGGCATCCTGGGATACATCCTGGATGCATCCTGTCTCCAAAACAATAATTAAGCAAACAATGTGAAATATCAGAGTGTTCTGTCCATCCTTTGGGAGGTGTGTGGGCGACCAAACCCAAGTCCTCTGCCTGCCAAGCATTCTACTGAGTGCTGCGTCCTAGTCTTTCGTCACATATTGCATACTTTCTCACAAACCCCTTGAATACTTGCCTATCTCCTGGCCCAGTTCACTCCGGTACAGTCTCTTCAAAGCCCCACATTTCTGGTGGTTGGGACCCGCTGGGCAGTTGCCATTGTTTTTCCTTGGAAGATCTGGGCTGGAATGAAAGAAAACTGCCCACACGGCTGTCTTCTTAACCTCTGTCATGTCTATCCCTTCAAAGCTGTCTTCTTAAGCTCTGTCATGTCTATCCCTTCAAAGCACTCATCTCATTTCTCAGGGGCACATGTCTTGGAATCTCTGGGTGAGTGACTGTCCACAAGCTCCTGTAGATCTGTTTCTGTCCAGAAATCTGCATCTCTACATACCACCCATCCAACTATAAGCCCAGTGGGCCAGGAAGCTAGGACTCTGGTTATTCCACATTCCTGTCACCATAGCCTATCACAGAAGTCACCTCTGCAGCTGCCCTGCTTGAATCCTGTTCTAAGATCTCAAGGCTTTGGCTAAATATCCCTTTTACTTTTAATAGTAAGTCAGAAGAACACAAGTTGAGCTAGTAAAAGATAACGGTCTCATCAGTTGGCAAATTTTTAAATTATCTGTGATTGCCAAGCTCAATCTCAGTAAATTAGTTTGACTGGAGAAATGAGAGAGCATCTGCATATTGATAAAACTGCAGCTATGTTCAGCTAAAGATATGGACAAAGTTCCAGCTGTGTTCAGCTAAATATATGGACATCTAAATTCCTTTGTTGTGATCAGTTTATAACCTGAAAAATAAAACCATGTGTAAACAGTGAGCTAGTAGCCCAACCCACCTAATCAAGGAAAGCAGAAACAACCAGACCCCTGTGTTATTAAGCACTTGTTATATTAAAATTGTACCATAAAGTGTGGTGTGATGGTGCACATCTGTGATGCCAGCACCAGGGAAGTAGAAGCAGGATCTTGAGTTGAGAGCAGCCTGGGCTACAGAGCAAGTCCAAGGCCAGTCTTGTCTTCACAACAGCAAAAACTGTCCCAGGAAAGGCTTTGTCCTATAAGGCAGAGCCCAGCATCCAGGTCCAGAAGAGGGGACAATAGCATAGCACGAAAGGATTTTCTAGCCCCCGTCTGTCCTTCTGTGCAATGGAAAAGTGGAAATGTTGGCAGCAAGACAAAACAAATGGAATTTCAGATTTGGGAAAATATACTATTACACACAGTTCTTAATGATATCAAATATTCAAAAATGAACACCCGAAGCCAGGTCTACAGAAGGCTATGATTATTAAATGATACAACATTCTGAATGTCTGGGAAGAGACATTTTGTAGAGGAGGTGGGCTGGGAGAGCAGCTAAGCTTCCTTTTCTTTGCTTTAACATTTTCTTCTACTTCCTCTCACTCTCTTCTCTAAAGAAGAAAGGGAGATAGAGAAAAAAAAAAAGATCTCTAAAGCTGCTCTAGTTTCTGCTCTTAGAAGTCTGCTCTATTTATTAACTACTCCTCTTGGTGAAGAAATTCCACTGAAATTCCTTCAGGGCCTGGCTGCCTTTCAGCTTCTCTCTGCACATTCCTGCCTCTATGTATGTCACCATCTTAAATAGCTGAGCCTTCTGTGCTTTAATAAGGTCTCTTCTATAATCTTTTTTTTTTAAGAACACAGACCTAGTTTTTCTGTTTCTGAATACCTCAGATTATAAAGCCCCGATAATACTAATTAATTTCTGTTCTTCCTTCTCTGTGTCCTCACTGGTCGGCTAATAACATAAGGACCAGCACTGACCTCATTACAATAACTTCTTGCATAGAAATCGAAATGATTCCTCCAGGCTGATATTTGAATTCTAGCCTCTCCCCCTCCAGTCCCCCCCATTCCCACTGGCACCATGTTAAAGATTTAGGTGCACATTCTTTGTAGATTCCTATTCTTTCTGGTTCCCAAAATTTGAGTACTAAATTTTTTAAGGAGACATATTCTATTTCTTTGCTAAGTTTGTGACATGACTAGCGAACCATTGCACTCTCTGCATAAAAATGCCCTAAACACTACAAAGCATGGCTCTGAATTACTGTCAGCCAGAACTTACCCAGAAGAAGAAAAGGGGAAAAAGAAAACTGTAAACATCATATTGTCTTTCTTATGACAGGAGCTTGCTTGAAAAGCTTTTAGAAGCTCTTAGGAAGAGCATCCCACCCTTAGGGTATAAGCAGTCAGCAAACATTTCATCTTGATTTTACCCAGATGGAAGCTTTGAGGTGTGGTCCTATGAGAAAATTCCAGAACTCTCCACAAATTTCAGATTAGTGAAGTGTTTTATAAATGCTCTCTCCCCCTTCCCCACTCTTAACTCTCTGGCCTGATTGAATTACCTCCGTATTCTTGGTTGCTAATTGTAGCAAAATCCAGCACTGAAGCACAGAATTTATTGGCTTTTTTTGCAGATTCCTGAGCTGAGTGAAAAGCAGCCTGTCCCATGCTGGGACTCTTCAGTGTCTGTCTAGTCTACTCACGTAACCCTTCTACGTGGCTCTGTGAACTCTGAAAGCAGGGATGCTCCAAATACGCCACTTCTTATGCAATAATTTTTAAGTATTAAACAGGGCTCATTCTCATTCTTGCAAACTCCTCTCTCAGAGGAGCCTTTATCTAAACAGAAAAGCTCCAGTTCCCCTGATGTTTACTTTGTGGATTTGCATTGTCATGATGCCCTGCATGCTTTGGGTATCACTATAATCTTGCTGACTCATGCTCTAGAGTGTACATTCGGGCTCACCATACCTTTAAATACTGTCACTCAAGTGAAGCTGTATGCTGAGCAGAGCATTAGAAGCCCTCATTGGAAATTATACTTGAGGGTCTCCCTGCTACCCTGTGGCAGTCAGGGACCTCTGTCCAGCCTTATCCCCTTGAGTCTTGGCCTTCTTTCCTAGGAGGAGCTCCTCTTCTCTTCCTCCTGAAGCCAGAGTCAGAGCTCCAGCCCTGTTCCCAAATGGACTAGGCTAGCCTCAGGGCGCTGCTTCCCCTCCCCAGGTCCTGTGAATCCTAAGAGCTCCAGCCCTGTTTCCGAATGGACTAGGCTAGCCTCGGGGCACTGCCTCACTTCCTCAGGTCCTGGGAATCCTAATTTTCCCCTGAGAGGGATGCTCCAATCCTAGGTGAAAGAAGCGCTCTGGAGTGGGGATGACTAGGCTGTGATGATGCAGCTCTGGCATTACCGATGGCTCTCTGCTCTGCTACCTGGAGAAGGTACGGAGAGCTGGGCTGCACAGTGAGGCCCAGCAGAGGCCAGTCAAGGGATGAGTCCTCAGTCTGCTACTCTGAAGCTCTGGTGCCTAAGGACTTCCATGAGCTACAGGAGCTCCTGCTTAAACAAGGTCCCTTTGGGAAGCTTCCAGCATCTTAACAAGTCGATTCATCAGTTTCTGCTTGAGCCCATTCTCTTGGGTTTCAGTCACTTGTAACCAAAAATGATTCCAGTGGAACCTCTTTCCTGTGAACAGTAGACATGTTCTGGAGGTTGCATTATGCACCAAGAAATACCAAGAAGCGAAAGGAGAGGCCTGTGCTGGGCTAAGAAAGGAGAATGGCCCAGACTAGTAGACACTGCGGAGATATCATGAAGTATTATAAAAACTTCTAAGTTAAGAAGTTAACCAAAGGACCAGCAAAGACATAAATTGGTGGATGCAAAGAAAAGAGAGAGGTTAAGAAGAGGAAGCTCACTAGTAGGATCGAAAGGTTATTCCTGAACAAACTGTCAGCCCATGAAAGGAAACAGCCAGAATTGACCAGAGTCCAAGACAACAGCTCCAGAGAAAGTAGACTGTTTTGCTTCTCATCCACCTGTGCCCCTTTTCTAAGCCTAGGGAACAATCTGTGGAAGAGGGGGCGTGGTAGAATGTAAGGACTGCGATTGGGGTGAATGGTGAAACTACAGCAATATAGTCTGGACACTCACCTGATCAACTTGATTGAACATACAAGCCCCCCAGGCCTGTGTGGGTTTGGGCACAACTGCTTGCAAATTAGTTTTACATGAAGGATGCTTGTACTCATAAATTATCACTTATTGCTAAAAAATGAAAAAAAAAAACTGAGAGAAAGATGCAGGACAGTTATGGCAGAATGCATGATCTGGGATGGGGTGGGGTGGGGTGGGGGGAAGGGAAGGGGAAATATGCCTGAACTGATTGGAAAATGATGTATGAAATACACAAAGCATCAATAAAAAATTAATTAATTAAAAGAAAAAGAAGAAGAGGAAGCTACAACAGAAAAGCAAAGTCAGGAAGAGCAGCCAGAGAAAGTAGAAGATAAAGATGGTTAGAAGCATAACCACAGAAGACAAGTAAGAAATGTGACCTCAGTGGAAAAAGGTCCAACCTCCTGAAAGAGAATTTTGTTTGTTTGTTTCAAATTGAAAATGTAATTCCTTCCAAACTAAAAGCAAGGAGGGATTTACACTCAGCAGCGCCCACACTGTTTGTAGGCTGTGTTTGGCTGGTTTTGTTAATGGACTGACTATTCTGTCATTGTTTCTTTTATTGTCAAGAACACTCAGTAGCTTGTGCAAGGCCTTGGATTCAATCTGCGGTACTGTAGAGAAAGAAGAAGAAAAAAGGAGAGGGAGAAAGATGAAGTGGAGAAAAGAGGCAGGAAAGGAGGGAGGGAATGAGGAGAAAGTATCAACAGAGAACCTGGATTCCCAAAGATAACTACACTAATAGGTGCCTTTTATAAAATACATTACCCTCGGGAAACTTCAAATAGCATTGATGGCAAGAGAAACTTTCTTCAAAAATCTGTACAAGATTACTATAAAATATGCTTAAGAATGTGTATTTTTACAATGAATTTTAATCTAGTTAATAAATATTTGAAGTAAACTCCAACCTCAACCTCATTAATTTACTTTCTGTAACCTTGTTACTCCTGTAACCTTGTGCTGGAGAAAACCTTCAAATGACCCCAACATTGACATGCCCTGATATATCCACTCTGCTATTCCTCTCAGTGAGGGTGGACTAGACAGAAACTGTGAACAGCAAGATGATCTGTTGCCCTCATAATTGGGCAGTGTGGCAAAGATAAAGGGACTTTGCCTAGGTAAACTATGGCCCTGTTCTTTAGATCTTGAGTTTATTTATCAGAGAATGCCTTGAGTGAGCCTGGTCTTATCAGGTAAGCCTCTAAGAGACTTAAAGCAGCTGCATATACTCTCCTCTGTCTTTGGAGAAGTCGACTGCTATGTCATATAAAGGCTCTGTAGCTCAAACCTAAGGACAGCTTCCAAAAGTCAGGAACACCTCCAGCCAACAAAGAGCAGGAAAATGGCATCTCAGTCCCACGATTCAAAGGACAGAATTCTAGGAAAGCCCATGGAGTTTGGAAGAGAATACTGGTCCTCAAGTAAGACCAGAGCCCCTGCCAATATACCCTGATATCGGCCTCAGGGACCCAGTTAACCAATACCCGGACTCCTGGTCCAGAGAAACTGGGTGATAATTATTTTTTTTTTCTTTATATAAAAACACCACCACCAAAGAGGTGTCTCTTTGCCAATTGCCAGGAGGGTGTTAATTATTGAATGTCATTCTAAGCCACTCAATTCATAGTTATGATTTTCTATGGCTTCTTTTTTGTTATTCAGTAGCAGAAAATGCAGGCAAATGCCACAGAAGATGGACTGCCCTGAATAGAGATGGTCCAGCCAGCAGAGAACCTCAAGTTAATACAGCTACCTCCATTCTGAGAAAAAAAAAAATCACAAGCTTGGTCAAATTAGCCTTCAGAAAAGGAAGCTTGGAAATGAACCATGATCACAGCCCAAGGGACAGCAGAGTGGCTGGGAACCTAGAACAGGTGTGTCAGAAACACCTGTGTACACGTGAGAGAAAATTCTCTGAACACATAGGGGACTACAGTGAAGACAAATAATGTCATTTGCAGGAAAATGGCTGGAACTGAAGACTTATCATCTTAAGCAAAATAAGCCAGACTCAGAAAAGACAAATACTGAGAGCTGGGGAGATAGGTCAGTGGGCAAAAGTGCTGATACAAGGGCCCGAGTTCAGATCCCAGCACCCAATGTAAAGAAAGAGCCAAATATCATGTTTTATTTATATGCAGAATCTAAATACACCACACACACACACACACACACACACACACACACACGCACACACACACAGAGTATGAAAGAAGGGGGCCTAGGTCTAAAGGGAGCATAGAGAAAGAATAAGAGATGTGCAAGACAAAATACTATATTTTCTCTCATATGCAGAATTTAGATTAACAGCATAGAAACAAATACACACATTCACAAGAAAGCAGAAAGGAGCCATTTGGGAAAGGGAGAGGACAACCAAGGAGGTTAGGTATGGGGAGAGAAGTAGAAGAGCAGGGTGGAGTGACAGACATGGATGGAAATCTCATAACGAAAACCCTTACTTTCTTCTTTTTTAATTTTTTTATGTGTATGAATGTAGTGTCTGCATGTAGGTCTGTGCACCCATGTCATGCAATGATGCAGAAGTTAGAAGAGGGTCTCAGATTCCCCTGGAACTGGAGTTAAAGATGGTTCTTAACTGACATGTGGGTGATGGGATCGAACCCGGGTCCTCTACAAGAGCATCCGGCACTCTTTTTTTTATAAATTTATTTTTATCTTTTTAACAACTCTAGACCTGTGTGTCCCCCCCATTCCCCCACCCCACCAGAGCTCATGTATTCTGCCAAACATGCCTTTCATCTCTTTCTCAGTCTTTCTCAATATTCTCCATGAGGAAGTTGACTGTTTTGGGCAGAAGTTCATCGTTTCAGTCAGTTCTTCGATGCAGCCCTTTCTGTTGTTGTTGTTGTTGTTGTTGTTGTTGTTGTTTCCAATATGCATCACTCCCAACTGCTTTGGACAAAAGCTCAGGGGGCCATACACAAGAAATACTTACAACTATGTAATTGGCACTAGCATCCACAGATGAGGGATATCATTTGTCGTTTGTTTTTCCAGGACTGTGTTACTTCACTCAGCAAGATGTCCTCTAGCTCCAGCCATTTTCCTGCAAAGCTCATGATGTCATCTTTCTTTACTGCTGCATAGAACTCCTTTGTGTAGATGTACCACATTTTCTCTATCCACTCATCAGTTGAGGGGCATTTGGGTTGGTTCCAGCTCCTTGCTATTGTGAAGAGAGCTGAAATAAACATGGCCGTGCACGTATCTCTGCGGTGGGGTGAGTCTTGAGGGTACATGCCCAGGAGTGGTATGGCTGGGTCAGGTGGCAAGTTCATTCCAAGTCTTCCAAGGGTTCTCCACACTGCTTTCCATACTGGATGTACGAGTTTACATTCCCACCAGCAGTGGATGAGTGTTCCCCTTTCCCCACAACCTCTCCAGCACTTGGTATCATTTGTTTTCTTGATCCTAGCCAGTCTTACCAGTAAGATGATATCTTAAAGTGGGAAAACCCTTACTTTCTACAACAACTGAAAAATTAAGAGTGCTGAAACCCTCTCTTGGTTTTGAATATTAAAATGCTACTCATTGAAGTTGCAAGTACACAGCAAAGAAAACATTTAAAAGGGCATATTGTTAACATAGTGTCACCGTTGTACTTTGAATCTTACTCTTTTGTCTGCTGTGTTCTGTTTCATTTGAGATAGGGTCTCCCTACGCTCGGAGCCCCACCCAGGAGGCAGTGTGAAGTTACAGGCGCGAACAGCCACAGTCTGCTCTTCCTGTCTCTTTAACCGAATCTTCTCCCCGCTTTCAGAAGCTACATACAATCCCATGCCATGCCATGATCCTGCTGTGATTGACTTAACTAGCCTCCTATTGGCAGAACTTAAAGTTCTTCTCAATTTAAAAATTCGTCCTCTGAACTTGGGCGAAACCTTCAAGCGTCAAAAGCTTCAGGAAATGCTATTAGTTCCTGGCACTTCCTGCCCTGGCATTTGACTATGTTCACCACTTTCAAAGAATCTGAAATCAATCTGGTAGCTATCCTGCCGGGAGAACGCCCATCGTATCCCCGAGTTTCCTCTGTCCTTGGTTACTCTTCTTGTTCAAACATGATCTGGCTCCATCCAGATTACTTGTTTTCACTGCAGTTTCCTCCCCTGGGAAATCTGTTCTTTCCTGGCCTCTCTCTGCCTCCTTTGTAAACATTAAGGTATAAGATGAGATTTACCCTAAGTAATGGTGACTTCCCCCTCTTCAGAAAGGCCTCCTCCGTCTCTGCTAGAGCCCTGCTATTACAGCTGCAAAGTGAGCCCTGAAAGCTCCCCACCGTGTGACCTCCACTCACCAGGGTGTTTTCCGTACACGGTCTTCAGTCGACTTTGTCACCTCTCTGGCTTGCCGGTCTATACTGTCAGATGGTAGCCCTCGACATGAAGGAGCCACAGGCGCAGGTGTGGGTGCATTGGGATGTGATGGCAGACCTTGATTTCTGGTCCATCCTTGATGGGTGACTGGAATGCTTGTGGGAGAAGGCCCTGCGCAGAGTTTTCAACATGCCATGCGATTCAGTGTGGTGACACAGCTTTTTACCCACCTGTCAGACTCAGTAGGTATCAGCCAGACAAGCCTGTATGGTGTGTCTGTAATTTTGGAAAATTATTCAAATATTTTCAGCTGGGGCTGGGGTGAGGTGGAGGTGCTATGATCGTATTCGCATTCCAAAAGTTGGTCCTTCTGGGAACAATGTGAAGACTGAACTTCAGACAGTGCTGTGGATGTGAACAGGAGGCCGCTGCAGTAGAATGAGCAAGGGACAAGAACGTCTGAGACGGGATGAAAGAAACAAACACAACTGAGAGGTATGGACAGAAAATAATGAAAATACAAATGTCAGGAGTGACTTCAAAGATCTGGGTTACAAAGCAGGACAGATGCCATTGACTGAGTGAAGCCATGCAATAAGAAAAGGTTTAGGGAGGTCATGGCAGGTAAAGTCTGAGATACCTTGGGAAATGTTAGGCAAGAAGCTGGATGTGTCAGTCTACCGTGCCAGCTTGTGAGAGCATGGCAGTCTCTTAACATGATCGTTGCATCCCAGTGTCTGGGTGTAAGTAAGGTCAGAGTAGCAATGGTTTTTGAAGCTCCGGGTGGTGCTCATGGTTAGGCAGGTCTGAGAACCATTGGACCAGCTATTTCGTTGTAGGCAGGAAGGACTGACAGGGGTGGGGACCTCTTACATTACAAGCTGCTTTTCCGGCCTATTTTCTGCTGGCTCCCTCCCTTCATGCTGACCTGATTCCAGCGTCCTCCTCCGACTTCCTCATCGGCTGTGCTACAGATTCTTCAGAAGGTTCCCAGTGCTTCCCCAAGGTCATCCTAAGAGAGACCATTCATTAATGGCCCTCTTCACCAATCCACTGCTAGGATTCTCTTCATCAGGGCCCTCTTCTTAAGTTGGACAAAAGCCTGTAGACTTCTTCCAGCCCAACACACTCATGTGAGTCTCCTTGGTACTTGGGAAACCCAGCACAAACTACCCCACCCCGTGTCTTTCCTCTAGTCTCTTCATTCTCATCTTTCCCTACCTGCTTAACCTACCTGGCCTGGAAATGGGGACAAGACTGTCCTTGTGGCCTTGCAATATGCCTAGAGTAGTGATTTGTTCCCAGCTTTCATTCAAGTTCAAGTCTAGTGAAACATTATATTCCCCTGAAAATAGAGAGAGAGCAAGACAGGGAGATGAGAGAGGGATGGGGAAAGAAGAAAGAAGAGGAGAAGAAGGAAGGGAAGGGAAGGGAAGGAGGAAGGGAAGGGAAGGGAAGGGAAGGGAAGGGAAAGAGGAAGGGAAGGGAAAGGGAAAGGGAAAGGGAAAGGGAAGGGAAAGGGAAGGGAAAGAGAAGGGAAAGGGAAGGGAAAGGGAAGGGAAAGGGAAAGGGAAAGGGAAGGG
>VZQC01007751.1:1741192-1778576 GCA_009823505.1 Rhizomys pruinosus | reverse complement strand
GGAAGGGAAGGGAAGGGAAGGAGGAAGGGAAGAAAGAAGGAAGGACTACTCCTTTAGAAGTCTAAACTATAGGAAACTTTTTTCAAGCCCCCCCTACACAAGAGGGGCAGACACAGAAATGTTTGGTGTGATGGTTGGTTTTAAATGTCAACTTGTCACAATTTAAAATCATGTGAGCCTCAATTGAGTAACTCTTATGATTGCCTTAATTGATATGGGAAAACCAGGCCCAAATATGGACAGCATCTGGTGGCAGCCCCAATAAAGAGGGACACCAAAGAGAAAAGATCAACCTCCTTTTACTTATTTGGACTTCCCCTTTGTCCCAGAGTTAATTTATCTCATTGCTGGCTGGTGTGATTCTTTTACTGTTATTAGAACCAGTGTTTCCAGGCTTCCAATGCAGGCTGAGGGCCATCCTAGGAGGACAGGGTTCCACCTGCCAAGGCCCTGAAACAGAAGAACAGCAGAAGGAAGGCCAGGGGGACAATGCTGGTGAGGAGAAGAGAGGTGTCAGATCAACTGAACTGTGGCCAGAGGCCAGATCCCATGCTTTTCTGACCATGCTACAGGTTGAAGATTTATTAAGAAGGCACTGGAGGATTTTAGGAAGAAGAATGATATGATTGCCAGATACGGAGCACATAAGGAAGTTGGGAAATAGAGAATTCTTTATTGTGTGCTGCATTGTTTTCCATATATTACCTTGCTGTTTTCATCATTCTTTGTACAGTTATTTTTCTTTAAAACATTTTCTTTTTCTCATTCAGATGTACATAGTAGTATTTGTATTCTTCTGAATCAGCCATGTTAAAATTCATTATTAGCTATTTTTATTCCTTCTTATGTCCCTATTTATCATTTACCTGTTCTCTAAAAGAAGGAAAGAAGCAGAGGGTGGTTTATTTAGGAGAAAGTAATATCGTGGCCTTTGGGACCAGTCCCCAGTCTTCTGATGCAGTGATTATCATATCTGCCTTATATACTTACAAAGCAGAGGCAAAGTGTGTGCTGCTAGAGGCCCCATTGGCTTGCACAGCCTTATAGGAGGCATGGACGGAAGAGACACTGAGCAGGGACTTGCTGTGGTGGCGGTGCCTCCCATCTCCAGATTCAGAGTGGGTTCTTCACTCTTGGCAATGACATTCTCAGACCTGATCTAGCTGTGCCTTGACTAGACTTCAGTCCTCAGGCTTTCTTTCTATTCCTGCATAACTGGCCCACTGTTGGATCTGGGGACCTCTACCTCAAGCTTTGAGTATTCTCTCTTTCTAAATGTGTTTTAGTATATTTATAAAAATGTTGCCATGGGGCTGGAGAGATGGCCTAGCAGTTAAGAGTATCGACGGCTCTTGCAGAGGACCCGGGTTCGATCCCCAGCACCCACATGGCGGCTAAAAACCGTCTTTAACTCCAGTTCCAGGAGAATGCGACGCCCTCTTCTGACCTCCACGGCATTGCATGACATGGCAACACAAACTTGCATGCAGACAGTACATTCATAAGCATACGAAAATAAGTAATATTAAAAAAAATTTTTAATGTTGCCATGAGAAGTCTAGGCAGCAAAGAAAGAGAGACTAATGCAGATGAGAGAAAATTCAAATAGATGAAAAGATCAAGGAGAGCCTTTGGAAGGTTTCAGGAGAAGTGACTCCTTTAGAGGAGGGTAGATGGACATATATTGGTCATCTAGGTGTAAGCACTCTTGACTCTCTACATTGTCAAAGAGCCAGAGAAGAAATTACCTCTTCAGCTGCGCCATCAGCAGGACTTCACAGCCATCAGGAGAATATGATATTCTGGGGCATGGAGGGACATTCCAGGGGAGACAAGCAGCATGGGCACAGCTGTATGGATATGAGGATGACTGAGGGAGAGTTGATGAGAGGCTGAAAGACCCCAAGAGAGAAAACAGAGTTCAGCACGGTCAGCCGCAGAGCCTGCAAGCACTGAAGAGCCACTGCAAGACCTCACAGAAGATGGAGATCTGGAAATCTGAAGAAGAGTGCTCATTGAAGAGTGACCTGACAGGGTGCACTTGGAAAGAGGACAGCCAATTTTTGAAGTAGTCTGACTGAATGTTGTTGAAAAACAGTCCTTGAATACTGGTAAGGAGGTTGGAGCTCCTGAGGAAGCACAACCAGGGAGGCAGAATGGATACACTTTGGGGAGAAATGTGGAGGAGAGCTGTGATCAACAGTTAGGGATCCACAATGAACTGCTAGTTGGCCATTAATGCTATTGAGTGACACAGATGAAGGAGTGAAGCCAGTGAAGGATGAGAGCACATTCGGTAGGAAAGGCGGGAACTTACATTTATACACAGCAAGTTGAGCTTAATTTCAATTCATTTTATTGTTTTTTTTCACTGAGTGTAAAAACTGAAAGCCAGAGAGATGAGGTTGAGGGTGGGGCTAGGATACAATGGAAAGCATCACACTGCTGCAGTATTTATGGCAGGCCAGTCATTTCACAAATACTGGCAGAGCAACATAATCCCAGTGGTAGTGTGATCTATAGCAATTGTAAAGCCCACTAAAATCTATGTAAGTTTAAAATATGACAGAAACACTACACTAACATTCAATTAGCAATTATACATGCCACAAGAACCTCAAAAGCAAAATGCAAAGGTGAAAAACTAGATTTAATGATCATGACATTCTTGAAATGACCAAACACATTATCACTGGAGGTGGAACAGGCTGACAAGTTGTATTTCCTGGTGTTATGTATTATGAAATAAATAGCATCTATAAAGCATTCCTGCCAAAAACATTTAACTTGAATTTAATCAAGCTTTTATATCCAACATTCACATTATAAAAACTATATAGAGTTAAGAAATAAATCTACGATCACCAAGAGGAAAGAAAACATGTCAGAAAATCTAGAGACATCCTAGGAAAAAAAATAGCCTGGGTTTCTCAAAAGTCAGTATCATGGATCCAATAGAAACTAAGAAAAACTAAAGAGACACAACAATACATGCAATGGGTGGAATTTGGTTGGATTTAGTTAGAAGAAATCACTATACAAAGCACTTGGGAATCAAATGAGGAGATTCTGCAATGGATGCACAAATTGGGGAACATTAGAGTGGTATCACTAATATTCTTAAGTTGCCATGGTATTAAGGTTTCTAGAAGAGCGGCCTTATTTTTCAGAGAAACATACTGAATAATTTAAAGACTGTGTTATTCACAATGAAGACAACAGCCATATACACATACCACCACCAGCACTCACACAGGTACACACACATGCACATACACAAACACAGATACCCCAAGAGACAGAGGGAGGGAGAGACTTTTCAAAAGAGGGCATATAATACAAAAAAAAATGGCTAAAAAGGTTATATAAGAGTTAAAAGCAGGGCTGGAGAGATGGCTCAACAGTTAAGAGCACTGACTGCTCTTGCAGAGGACCTGGGTTCGATTCCCAGCACCCATGTGGCGGCTAAGATGGTGCACCTACCTACATGCAGACAGTACGTTCATATACATTAAATTAAAAAAAAAAAAAAGAGCTGAAAGGCAGACAGATAAGAGTAGTCAAAAATTAGCAAGACCTAATTTTGGGGTGATGGGGGAAAGGTGACATTATTAGAGCCCAGGGCTTCCCAAGGGGAGCCAACCTCTGGAGGAGGGGCTGACAGAAGTAAGCAACCGCTGGGGCTAGATAGATGGTTCACCCAGGGCTCTTGCAGAAGACCCAGGTTTGGTTCCCAGAACCAACCTAGTGGCTAATAACTGTCTGTCACTCCAGTATCAGGTGAACTATCAGCTTCTTCTGCCTCCACAGGCATTGCATGGTACAGATGTCCTTAACATACATGCAGGCAAAACACTCCTACACATAAAATAAAAATAATTTTAAAAAAGTAATCAAAGAAATTCAAAACACCCAGAGTTTACAGAAAAACCCTGCCAAAACCAAAAAGGCTAGCTAGACATTATAATTGAGAGAGAGAGAGAGAGAGAGAGAGAGAGAGAGAGAGAGAGAGAGAGCTGGTGCAAGGAAGTCAGGGAGTGTGTAGTGTGTAGGCACCAGCTGCTGGAGGTACATTACCACTGGAAGAGAAGCTGGGTGTTACCAAATAGACAAATGACTAGAGCTGGAGGAAAAACGAATGGGTGATTGCATTCTATTTTCCAATGATATTGATACATACAGATAAAGCCAATTTGGTAAAATGTTGAATCTAGGTGAGATTTGTATGTTCTTTATGTTTTAAATGTTTATAAAATAATAAAAAATGCATTGTACCACTTCATGAACAACTATGATTATGATCACAACAATGGTAAAAAAAAAAAAAATACACAAATTGAACAGAGTTTCTCAAGTCCTTATAATGGAGATGGAGAAATGTGGACCAAAGCAGCATCTAGCATTTCATTTCTCCCACTGTGCATTTGACTGTCTGCCACTCCCCCAGGGACAGCCTTGTTAATAGCCTCACAAAATTTACTTTATTTACCAACCTCAAGAAAGTTTGGAAGAGGATCAGAAAAATAGCTCAGTTACCAAAGTATTTGCCACACGAGGACTAAAGTTTGGATCCCCAGCAGTCAAGTGTGGTGGTGTACACTTGTAACACCAGTGCTGGGAGGGTAGAGACAGGCAGATCCCTGGAGGGTGCTCTCCAGGCAGCCTAGCCTAATCTGTGAGCACCAAGTAAGTGAGAGGCTCTGCCTCAGAAAAACAGGGTAGAGGGCACCTGAGGAACAACAAACACTTGGTTGTCTTTTGATCTCCTCACACACATATACACGTTCTCACACACCTGCACCCATCATACATGTCTACCATCACACATAGAAACAAATGCATACACATTGTGTGTACACACACACATGCACACAGGTGGAGAGCAACTGAGGCAGACATCGATGTTGACCTCTGACCTCTACACTGCATGCACATCCACAAGCACCCAACCATATACACAAAGTTTGGAAGTGACTTTAATTTGTAGTAATCTTTAATCTGCTCTCCTTTCAAAGGAAACAACTTAGTTATGAAACATCTTACAGTATTTACAACACACCAATGTATTGTGACATTGAGATTGAGAAACCTTCAGAAAAATAACTTTATAATTACAAAGCCGCATACATGAGGGAGGTTTTCTACTCAAGTTGCTGATTAACACAAGACATCAACCTGAAGGGTAGTAGCTCCTCATGATGCATGAGAGGATTTTGCCTTATTTTGGCCCTGTCCAGTACCAGTATCTCTCTCTCTCTCTCTCTCTCTCTCTCTCTCTCTCTCTCTCTCTCTCTCTCTCACACACACACACCCATTTATCTATATGTATGTATAAATAAAGAGAGAGTTATCGTATAGACATATGTGATCTGCCTTTCACTTGGATCCAGAAACCCAATAAATATGAGATGTATACAATTAGACAGCTTGAATTTATTCTCTGGTTCACCCACTAATAACCTATATAAATGTCTGCAAAACATCTTTTAAGTGTCTCAGTTTCAGGTTCACTGGTTAACAGGAATTTTAGCAGCTAAGTGAGTCAGTATATGTAAGGAAGTTTTATCAAACTTTTCACAGACTAAGAGAAAGAATATTGCTTATTAGTAATGGAAAGGGAAACTCCGGTAGCTATATTATATAGTAAAAAGTATGAAGGTAACTAAAAGTAACTGATAATACATTCTACAGATCTGAATTGTCAGACTTACAAGGAATCTATGATTTTTTTTCACTTTTCAAAATTAACATTTAAATTAAACCAAGTTAAAAAAAATGTTCACTGTAGAAAAGTCAACAAAAGCATTAAGAAAATCAAAATATACCTTTTAATACAATATATGTATATATTAGCAGCAAACTACTGAGATTTTCTTTTGTGTTTAGTTGTTTTAAAGAAAGCATTTTCCATCCTTTCTTCTGTGACTTGGCCCTCCTATATAGTACTTCACATTCCCAATGCTGAATATGAAGAACAAACCTAGCTTATACTAAAACACAGTGAAACAGTGGCTGGTGAAATTACATCACTCAAGCATTATTTCTGAAAACCAGTCAGCACCATATAACAGGTAATTGTGTATGTGAACACAATTTTTAAGGTATAATTACAGCAAACTATACCACTTAGCATTTGGCTCACTGTTTAAAAATTTTGGTGATATACAGGCTGGAGAGATGGCCTAGCGGTTAAGAGCACCGACCGCTCTTATAGAGGACCCAGGTTCGAACCCCAGCACCCACATGGTGGCCGAGAACTGTCTGAAACTCCAATTCCAGGAGAGCTCCAGTTCCAGGGGAATCCGACACCCTCTTCTGATCTCTGAGGCATTGCACAACACGGGTGCACAAACCCGCATGCAGACAGTACATTCATACACATACAGAAATAAATAAAATTAAAAAAAATTTTTAATTTGTTGATATACAAAATTTTAAACAAATCAGATAAAAACTCAATTCTATATTGTTTATCCATTATTAAAACTCTGAATAGAAATTCTATGTATAACCTGACAAACTGTAGGCAAATATATATATATATATATACATGTATGTTTATACACATACAAAAATGTATGTATGTAGATATATACATACATACATACATACATACATACGTACTCACACACTCCTTCAGCTTTGGATTTTTTTAAGTTGTTTATGGATAATACAGTATCACCGACTTAAAGAATGTTTCATTGGCTAATAAGAAAAATTGGCTAAAGCCAAAGAACTATTATTCAACTTATTTTAGGCTTACAAATTATTTAAGACTAAAATAACAAACTGACCACCAAAGAAAATTTTTTTCTTGATATGTCCTTCTAATAGCAAAAAAATATCTTTACAATGTGCTTTCAAGGTCAAAATTATTAAAGAAATCTCACTAGTCTTCAAAAATACTAAATATTATATAAATATAATTTAAGCCTTCATTCTTTCCAATTCTTAGTGTTGTAGAGTGCAGATAACATTTACCGTATTGGCCATTTTACATATTACAGCTCAGTACCATTAAATATTTATGATTTGCTACATCATGAGCTTCTATCTCCAGAACTCTTTCCACCTTACAAAACTAAAACTCTATACCCATTAAGCTCTCACTCCACCATCCCTGGACAATGACCATTTCGCTTTCCATCTCATCATAGTTTTAAATGATGATAAATTTGCATGTTGTATATTGGCCATTTGTCTATCTTCTTAGAACTGTATGGTGACATTGTTAGCCATTTCTTAATTCAGTTGTTTGTTTTTGTTGTTGAGAAGGCTGTTTTGATAGAACACTCCTTGGAATGAGGCTGACGAGCATCATTATTTGCTCTGCTCAGCTTAGCTCAAGCTCTAACTGGAGCCTGGGGAGGTCAGGATTCAGTGCTATATTCTCAAACTATCACAGGTAAATTATAATCTGATGAATACGGAGCTGAGATACAAGGAACTATTGACCTAACTGGACAAATAAGGTTTTCTGAAAATTTAATGAACCACAGAATAGAATTTGGAACTTGTTTTCTGTAAACCCTATCAATTCTATAGAACCAATGAGTAAAAATTAACGGACTCCGATTCCACATAATCAAAATGTTCCTTGAGGCTGCTGAGATGGCTCAGTGAGTAAAGGTGCCTGATGCTGAGCCTGACAACCTGGTGGCAGGGGAGAACTGACTCTTCAAGATGTCCTCTGACTTCCAAATTAATTAATTAATTAATTAATTAATTAATTTTAAATTTTTATTTATGTTTTTATGTGTATGAGTGTACTGTCTGCATGTAGGTTGCTGCACCCATGTCATGCAGTGCTGCAGAGGTCAGAAGAGGATGTTGGATTCCCCTGGAACTGGAGTTAAAGACGGTTCTTAGCTGCCATGTGGGTGCTGGGAATTGAACCCGGGTCCTCTGCAAAAGCAGTCGGTGCTCTTAACTGCTGAGCCATCTCTCCAGCCCCTAAATAAATCATTTTTCAAAGCATTCCCTATGGGCAGGGTTGGGAGGACTGTTTTCACACATGCTAAGTTTCTAGACTTGAGACTGTCAAGTATTCCCCATCATGATGAACATGGAACAGGGCAAGAACGTAAGAGGAGTCAACCATGGATACAGGACTGGATGAAGTTTCTTTGAAGATTGACTGGCAGAAATCCTAAGAGTTTATCTGATGAAATTCTGAGGATTTGGGATTTTTTTCTCAATACATATATAACTGCTTCCCAAACTTTCTCTTAAGCTCTTATTGGTTTTTTTTTTTTCAGGCTCTGGGCCAAAGGGGTTATATTTTTTTTCTTCACTACCAAATAGGTTAAATACTCAGTGTGTTCATTTTTTTAAGGAAATGAAGTTGAAATGATTAAACAGGAAATGTGCACTTAGCTCCTAATGTTAACTACCTCAAGACAAAATCAATTCCATTTGAAATGGAATGCTATTGGAGAGCTGTTTTGAAATGTGTTGACAGGAAAGAAATATTGAAGGTGAATGCACCAGAGACAGGAAATGAGAAACTTAAGATATCTTTTAACGCTAAAAGGCACTCTGTCTTTCCTGTCCTGAAATCTTTGAAAAAAAAAAAAACATTTAAAATGCTGTGCACATTTGAGATACTAATACATTGGGCTGAGAGCCAATGACACCTGAATAAGGAACTGAAGTTTTCTCTTCTAGGTCCTCCATGGAAGTTCAGAAGTTTGAACTGCACAATGCCCAAATCATTGATCACACCTAGCTCCATTAATGTATGCTGAGGGGGGAGGAAGCAGAAAAATCTTGCTAGTTCTGGCACCTGCATGTGAACAGGCCAATTGCTATGTCCTGCAAGGCCCGGGTTTTCTATTGGTAAGCATCAAATTTGGGCCTGACAGCAGTTCTTACAGGAGCAATGCCTCACTTCCACCAAATGAGCTGCTCTGCTGCCTGTCAGAGGGAGCATTTTCCACCTGTCTCAATGCAATTCAATGATTTTCCCCTAACTTACAAGTTTATAAAGTTGGTACTGTCCAACAGCACCTACCTTGTAGGTTTTGTTAATGAGCAGAAAGTCTGTTTTGAAACACTGATGTCCAAAGATGAAGATAGACTCATAGTCTGTGAGGTGAATATATCATGTCTACTGGGTTAGGTTTTCATATTTTCATGGGTGTATCTAGGGGCAGGTATGAATATGGTGAATGCGTGTGTATGTGTGTGTGAGTGTGTGTGTGTGTGTGTGTGTGTGTGTGTGTTTTGAAGGGCTTCTGGAAGGTGGAGATTTTGTAATCTTGAAATTTAATCAGGATAATGCTTATAAATTTTAGAACAAAACTAATTTAATACAGCTTCCAGGAAAAAAAAAATAGTTTAGATGACAGCCAGCTAAATTTCTTACATTAGTTTAAAATCCAAGTTCTCTTATAAAAACTCTTCTCCTTCTGGAGTTCACATTTTTCATTTCTGGATCTAATACTCTTTAATTTACCAGGTCTTGAGCAGTCTCGGCTTCTTTAAGTGAAGTCAGGCTTCTTTCTACAGAACTGTGAAATGTTCCTTCTCCTACCATATAAAGTTATACATGGGTTTTGTTTGTTTGTTTGCTTGCTTGGTTTCTAGTGGACTTACTAGGAATTCCAGCACCAATTAGAAGAAACAAGTAAAGCAGTGCAATGATATTGTTAGAGATAACATAGTTTACATAATGTTTTAGATTTCTTTTTCTACTTTTTAGATCTGATTTCTGCATAATGAACTATGAAATCCTAAGACATAAAGATCACAATAACTGATGGAAAATGTTTCACACTTGTTAACAGCTTCAAATTTAGTTGATGGTAAATTATGGATAAAATATCTTTGCAAATTCTGCTAGGTAGAATGAAGAAAACAAAAACAAAAAGGACGTTAATTTCTGTCTGCAGAGGACCTTTCCAGTAGAAGGGTAGTGAAAAAAGTCATGTTTCTTAACTTACCCTAGGTTTACCTGTCCATGTCATTCATACATGAATGTTACTTAAATTATGTTTAATAAAGAACAAATTATATTGCATTTTCTCACAGGAGATCATCAATGACATAGAAGCAGACTATTCTGTGGAAAAAATAAGGGCCTCCTATTTTTCTGAGACATGTGTGATTTGTAATAGACACATGATAAATGTTTAATGAATAGAGCTGTAAATAAACAAACAGATAGGAGAATGGACAGAGGAAAAATGGAAATATCACATTATGAGATGCTAAAACAGAGCTAAATTTCCAAAACAAAGACTCTTGTGGGGTGACTGAGATGATTAATAATCTTATATCATTTGTATTTAGTAAGTTTTCTGATTATTCTTTAAGTATATACCAAAGAAGCACTTACTAACCTGCAAATGTACAAAAGCCATATTTACAACTTTCATGGCCTCAGGCAAGAAGTTTCAACTCTTTGAGACTTCAGTTTCTTCATCTGTAAAGTAGCACTGACCAAGGCAACAAAGTTAAATGACTTAAGGTTGTAAAGTGCTTAGAGCAGGGCCTGAAGTTCAATAATCAGCAAATACTGAAGAAGTTGTGATTGTTTACTTCTGATGCAGCTTCATTAGATGCAGGGAAAGTAATGATACGCCTTCAAGGTTTTAAAAATCAGATCCTTCTGCCACAGTGATTTTAATTTGAGTAAAACTAGAATACACAATAACTAGAAAGTTGGAGTCCATGTGTCATTATCATTACCTCCCAGTGCACCTTCCAAACCGTCATACAGTCCCAGCCCTGAGGCAGCCAGCACCCATGGCTGACGTATGCGAAAGGGCCAATGTCCAGAGAACAAATTCCCCATTTACTTGAGTTGTCCTCACCAAAACTGTGTTGGTGAATTCTACTTTTGTGTTTTTCACCAACTTCAAGAATGTTGGTTCCAGCTGAATAGAGAATGTTGCGCCTGTCTTCTTGGTGTGATCCTAAGAGGGAAACATGGATACTGGAAATAGAAGAGGAACGTAAATTTCATGGCTGACCTGCAGTGCAGAGTTTTACAATGGAGATTTTTGTCAAAGAATGCTGCCAGTAAGTATACAGCATTTGGAGGTGTGCATACGCCTCCATAAAGAAGGCGGGAAAGAGACACCGCAATGGTGAGAGGAGAGCAGCAGACTGCCCCAGCTTTGATATGAAAACAGCTTATGGCCAGGGCTCATTGAGACTTTGCTGTGCCCCCCCCATCCCATCCCTTAAGCCATTCTCATAGCAGGCCCTATGGGAGAGACGTTGTTAACCTCACTTTAGGATAAAGAAGCTGAGTCATGGAAGAATTTGCCCAGAGTCATAGCTGCAAAAATAAGTTCAGGCAGACAGACTCCAGACACTTTAAATAGAGTGGAGCACTATCCTCCTGACTAAAGCTGTTCAATCTTCTGTATTGTGCCTGGATATAGGATTAGTTGAGACAGGTTTAGTTGGCTATGTGGAAAGATTACATAAAAACTAAGCAGTTTAGCCCCACAAGTTCTAGTTATTCTTCATCTTTAGGCCAAGAGTGAGAAAAAAATCGAAAGAAAGTTCAAAACTAGAATGGTAACAAACAGGAAAGAAAACAAGAAAAAGAAAAGCTCTTGGGTTGAACATAGACAAGTCTTCCTGAAACTCTACCAGAAGATTTGGAGGATTTCCTTAACACAGTTCAAGGGGGGCAAATGGGAACAAGTTGCACACTGCACACTGAAGTTGTGGGTTTTACCCCATGACCCACAGATCCTTTCTGAAAAGCACTTGCTTATTTTCCTTTAAGATAGCCACTTTTCCCAACCTCAAGTAAATTTGGAGCTAACTGCACTGCGGACCTGAGAAAACTGCATTTTTTTCTGATCATTGAAGATGAGAGGGAAATGGGTAGAAGCTAAATTGGCCATGTATTTGTAATGAAATTATCAAAAAAGAATTGGAGCCTTCATCATGATAAACTGGAGTGTCCTAGGCCCGAACTTGGCTATGAGCATCTGTGTGTGTGTGTGTGTGTGTGTGTATTTTATTATTAAAATATTTATTAGCATTACTTTCTAAAAATATTTTCTTATTTTTATTTTATGCATATGACCACATTGCCTTACATATATTAAGTGCACCAATGTCATGCAGTCCCTGCAGAGGTCAGAAGACGGCATCAGATCCCCTGGAACCACAGTTACAAATGGTTGTTAGTTATCATGTACATGCTGGGAACTGAATCCAGGTCCTCTACAAGAGCAGGTGGTGCTCTTAACCCTAAGTTGTCACTTCAGCCCCAGTGTTACTTTGCTTAAGAAGTAATAGGGCCGGGCGTGGTGGCGCACGCCTTTAATCCTAGTACTCTGGAGCCAGAGGCAAGCGGATCTTTGTGAGTTCAAGGCCAACCTGGTCTACAGAGTGAGTTCCAAGACAGCTGGGGCTACAGGGAGACCCTGTCTCGAAAAGACCAAAAAAAGTAACGGGATTATACTGAAAGACTTTGTATAGGTTGGAGAATTTGGAAAGAGAGTGTCAAACTCACATTTTAAGAATAGTGACAAATTCATGTTATTGTTGAAGTTTGGTAGTATTCTTTTGTCAGAAAACATGATTCAAAATTATAGTAGACATAGAATTCTGAATTTATATTCTAAGATATAATTACATATTTTAGTTTCAGGATCGTATCAGTGCAGTTTTTACAGTACTTTTTATTCTTCTCCTCCCCCTCCTTCTCCTTTTCCTTCCCTTTCTCCTTCTATTTTAAATTTCCCAGACTGTGGGGTTTTTTTATCCCAAGAAGTTCAATTAGAGCATAATTGAAGGTATACTGAGACTGTGGCGGACCAATAAAAGCATAATGAAAAACCCCTTGGTGGCTGCTAATAGGAGAGGTCAACATCAAGGCCTGGAGACCCACGATCATGTGTGGAGCGAGGACCACAGATGGGCCTCGGGGGAGGTGGGAGGTCTGTTCCAGAGAATCAGTCTTCCCAAGACCGGAATCTGCAAGTAACCAAGGCCTCCCTAGTCTCTAGCATCAGAGGCAAAGCCTCTGCCATGAACAACCTGGGACTCAGGAAAGAGGGCTGTAGAGAATGTAATCACTCAGAGAAAACTGAAACTGCTGCCAAACATCAGGAAGTCCTCCATGCCCCACTCTGGTCAGCCATCATCCTACCATCAGAGGAATGTGGAACTGTCCCCCACAGTAAGGGTCCAAAGCTTCATACTCATGTGAGGAACAGAGCTCCTGTTCACAGGATGGGACCATAACAACTGCTCACAGGGGATGGGGATTGGGGAATCACAGCTCCGGTTCCCAGGACTGGAACCACTCCTCTGGCTCAGAAGAAGAGACGACAACTCCAGGCTCACAGGAGTGAACCACAGCTCCTGATTCATGGGAGGGGACCATGACCACAGGTTCTTGGGGGAGGATCACAGCTCCAGCTCACAAGACTACAGACATCTACTGGGCACAGCCTGTCTCCAGGGAAAATAATGCAGGGGAGATTACGTAAGACAGATGGGAAGGCACATGGATTCCTGGGGGTCTCCTTTCAGTACCCTACTGAGCCTATCAACTTGACTTTCCAATTATGTGGGCCAAGGAAAAAATGTTTCTAAATTAGTTTGATTTGGCTTTCTGCCACTCATAACAGAACCCAGACAAGTATACTGAGTCATGTAAAGCCTGATAATATTTTTTATTTAATCAGACATCTTTACTGCTTTAGTTTGTGTCACACACAAAAATTTCTAAACAAAAGCTTCCGATAGGCTTTTAATCCCCCATCCTCGTTATTCCTTTAGATTCTAAAATTTCTTGTGAATTTTTCTTTCATAGTGTTTTTAAGAGCCTAGTTCTCATATATCAAAAGGACAAAAGTATATTAAATATTTATTCATACAGCTATTTTATTAAAGTACTATTAATAAGTATAACAAGGAAAAGATTCTGTTAAGAACTTAATATTGTAGACTTCCTTAGGCACCACATAAGAAAGATGATTTAGAAATTTATTTTTTAAATAGCATATCTGGCTGTAGAGATGTTTCAGCAGTTAAGAACACTGTTTGTCTTGCAGAAAACATGGTTTGGAATCCCAGCACCCACAGGGCAGCTAACAGCTGTCCATAAATCCAGTTCCAGGGGATCTGACACCCTCTTCCAATCTCTGTGGGAACTGCACAACATGGGTGCACTTATGTACACGGAGGCATAACACTCTAACACATAAAAAGAAATAAAAATTTTAAAATAGCATATCAATTTTCCCCAACCCCACATCTTGTTCTCCTAGCCTTGGGCAAAGGCCTACTTTTGCTCTTAGACCCCAGATCCCTGGACTGCCCTCTTAGCTAGCTCCACATGGTGGTGAGCTTTCCAAACTGTAGCGTGTCTGTCTCCCTATATTGGGAACATCTACAGTTCCGCCCACTGCTGCAGGGCTAGGCTTCTAAGCCCTTTAGTAGTATCCTAGAACTTTCAAGGCTGCCTGAAAGTGCCCAAATAGGCCCTCTGAATTGTGTTGAGCTTTCGAAATTGAGCCATGCCCAACCCCCTACATTGAGGCCACATTCAGTCCCTCCTACTGCTGCAGGGCTGGGTTTCCCTGCCATTTAGTAAGGCCCCGGATGTTGACAGACCACCTGAGAATGCCCAAAAATGCCCAAATCCAGGCTCCACCTAGCAAGCTTCCCAAATTGTGCTGTGCCTCCTGGCTACAGGGGCCCAGACCTTGGGAGGAAGACTAAGAGCATCTGATTCTTGCCTTGTTGGATCCTCTGCCAGAGCTCCTAACTAGCTGGACTAGAACCATCTGATCTCTCCAATATAAAATCAAAAGAGAGAACCAGAAGCCCAGACCAACCAGCTTTTCATACCCAATAAGAAAACAACAGGCCATATCCAGGAGTTATTCCGCCAAGGAGAGAGCTAATAATCAAATAAATTTGGGATATACAGACATATGGCTGCCACTGCTGCACAGTATCTCCAAGCAGGTGAGGTGTAGCTGATGTTGGTGGAGGAGTCTTGCTTGACTCAAGGAGACCAACATTTGCTTTATTGATTCAGTGGCCTTTGGTAACACTCTCTGGTATTCCAGAGACCAACTGTATACTTGTAAATGCGATCTCGATACAATCTTACCATGCTTACATCAGGTCATTGACAGCAGGGCAGGCCATACCATCTCTCTTCTTGCAGATATCCCAGTTTACAGGCAATAAGCCTTTACCTTTAGTGGGGGTGGGGGTGGGGGGGTGGTCCTTGGGTCCCCTAGCTAACATCTCCTTGACAGAATAATCCATTGCTGCTATCTGTGCTCTCCTGTATTAATATATTTTGCTTATATGCACCACTTAAAGAGACTTTAGTATTATATTTGGTTCTGAATAGAGAATAATCCTTTTTCACAGTTCCTATGTTATTAGTCAATTAAAGAAAGCAGTTTTACCAGTTTTATAGAGATTACTTCTATAACAGTCGCTCTAGTTTACAGTTAGAGGATGACTTCATTACCACCATGTTTTTCTTTGTTCTATGAAAAAGAGGTAAGGAGGTCTCTCATATTGAAACTGTGCTGCACCTAGAAGGTAAAGTTCATTAGGGCTCACTGTAACAGATGTTACACCTATGGTCCTCAGAGATGTTTGATGCCTGTAGCGTCTGAGGCTTTTCTTCCTTTAGTGTTAAGATGGGTCAACTTCTCTGCTGGTTTTCTTGGTACAACCTACATGATGGAAGGCTGTATCCTTTCATTCTCAGCCTTTGCGTTGGTGACGTTTTGACCTGTGGGAACATACAAATCTCTCCCATAGTTAGTGCTTAAGATTAAATTGAAAGTTTTTGACAAAAAGGTTTAATATGTAAATGTATCCCCCTTTTTTTATGTTTTGTTTTGACCCAGGAGTCCACAAAAGGCAGTGTTGTAGTACACATACCTATAGGAGGAATCAAGCTTATACCCTCTAGTGATTAGGAGATGTTATACGCCATAGTAGGCCTTGTCGTCTTTCTCAGGAAAAAAAAGTAATCCAGGGATTAACACACCCCATCCAAACATCTGTGTCTATACCAAAGTAAACCTACCATAGTAACTAGCAATGAATTTTTAAATACCTATATATCTAATCACTTGTCTTCATTAGTAGGATTGAAAGCTTATCCCTGGGCAAACTGGTCAGATCATGAAAATGAAACAGCAGAACTGATCAGAGTCCAAAACGACATCGCCAGACAAAGTAGACTGTTGTGCTTTCTTGTCCACCCATGCCCCATCTCTAAGCCTTAAGGACAATCTGTGGAAGAGGGGGGGTGGTAGAATGTAGGGGCTGGATTGGGTGAAGTCAAAACTATGACAATATAGTCTGGACACTTATTTGATCAACTTGATTGAACATTCAAGCCCCCAGTGATGGTGGGAACTTGGGCTGTGTGGTTCTGGGCTACAACTGCTGCAAATTGGTTTTATATGAAGGATGCTTGTGCTAAAAAAAAGGGAGCTAGATGCTGAAAAGTCCTTAAAGCAAGTTTTCATGCCAGGCCTGAAGAAGGCCAAGAGCTTGGAGGAAGATAGTCATTAAAGTCCACTCTGTAAGATTTGCAGTTTAAAAAGGTATACTTAAAAAATAGCATATATTTATATAGAGAGGTATTTCAGTAGAGATTATACACAAATACAAAATAAACCATTAATAAGTTAATGGACTTGATTTCTCTGAAGTCATAATCCATGTCATATAGCTTTGAAGAGCAAAGTGTTATTGGGTAAATTTATTTAGCAGGTACTCAACTCTGCCCAAGCTTTATCCACACGTATAGGATATTTTAAGGCCTAGTGAATGTTTAGATTAGTTAAATTTAGGTGTAGGTTTTGGTGAAAATGGTAATACATTTGAACTAACTGGGAATTAAAATGCTAGTTGTTTTATTTTTAATTTGTATATTTGGGTTAAGTACACAAATGTCTCTATATTTTTTGAATTATACAACGTCACAGTGTGTCGTAGTTTGTCTTCCATTGCTGTGACAAACACACTGACCAACACCAACTTTGGGAGGAATGGGTTTATTCAGCTTACATCTCCCAGGTCACAGATCATCACTTAGGGAGCTCAAGGCAGGAACTCAGGGCAGGAAACCTGGAGGCAGGAGCTGAAGCACAGGCCATGGAGGAGTGATGTTCACTGGCTTGCTCTCTACCTGCTGTGCTCTCTGGCTCATGCCCAGCCTGCCTTCTATACTGTCACTGCTCAACAATCAAGACAATACACCACGATGTGGCCACAGGCCAATCCAATGGAGCAATTGCCCAATCGAGGCTCCCTCAACCCAGGTGTGTCAAGTGACACCAACTCTATCCAGACACAGTGTAACACTTTCTTTTTACTTGTAGGACAATTTAAAAGAATTAAGCTTAAATTTTACTTCCCAAATAAGTAGAAGTCAGTAGTCCAGTCATATAGCTTTAAGAGAAAAGTGTTTATTGGGTAAATTTATTTAGCAGGTACTCAACTTGCCCAAGCTTTATCCACAAAGTATAGGATATTTAAGGCTTAGTGAATTGTTTAGATTAGTTAAATTTAGGTGTAGGTTTTGGTGAAAATGGTAATACAATTGAACTAATTAGGAATATAAATGTTTAATGTTTTATTTATAATTTGTATTGGGTTAACTCATAGGACAATTTAAAGGAACTAAGCTTAAATTTCCTTCCAAATAAGTAGCATACAGTCAGTGAGAAACAGTTTGGGTAAATTTAATGAAAGCTTATGCCTTGGCTCTGTTTATGGTATGTGTAATACAAACTTAGTATCCTATCAGGTCAAAACATAAAAACATAAAAAAAAAAGAGGGAAGTGGGAGGTGGGGTAGTATCCTTTCTGGATACAAATGGAAAGCTCTGTGTTCCAATCCTATTGATAAATTTTCAATTTTTCTTGATCTTGAAACTAACAATGGGAGGAGAATTTTATGTTTCCCACAGGTAAAAATCACCAATCTAAATGCTTGAAAACATACAACTTATGGCTGTGCAGGATGGACTGGGAAATGCCAGCAGAGAGACTGACCCATCTGAACATTAAAGAAATGAGAACCTCAGACTGCCTGAGTCACAGACACTGAGCATCTCTCTATATATTGGGGTTAACTGTTTAAATGGGCCCTAATCTGAAGATCCTCGTTAGAGAAACCCACCCTCGACCCTTTGATCAACGGAAACGACATAGAGAACATCTGATGGCTCTCTAATGAAACTCATTGCGCGCGTATTTAACTGTTTATAAATGGGCCCTAAGAGTTTACCTTCCAGATACTGAGAACTTCCTACCTCTCCCTTTATAGGAAAAAGAAAAACATGGTAATGAAATCATTCCCTAACTGAAATTAGAGCAATTGTTCAAGTGGTTATTTCCTATAGAACAGGTATAACACCCTTTTTTAATTGACTGATAGGCATAGGAACTGTGAAAGGATTTCTCTATCTAGAGCCGATTCAATAGTAAAGTGTTTTATAAGCTGTGTAATTAAGCAAAATATATTACCACAGGAAAGCTCTGACATCACAATGAATTATTCTGCCTAGGAGATGTTGGCTAGGGGATTCAAACCTGCCCCCCCCAAAAATTATAAAGGCCTTTGCCTATAAGTGGGTATATGCAAGGAGAAAGGCAGTAAGTCCCTGTTGTCGAAGACTCTGGTGTGAGCATGAAAAAAATGTTATGAGAATGACACTTGCTAGTGTACAACTGGCCTCTGAAATGCCAGAGCGTGATTACCAAAGGACTTTATAAAGAAAATATATAACAAAAGTTCTGATCAGCAAAATTTGCCTAGGAGAGCTATGGGATCAAACCTGCCCCCCCCAAATTCGGCCTTTGAGAGCAAAGAGAAAGACAAGACCCTGTGTCAATGTCAAAGAAGATATCGAGCTACATCTCAACAGCCTGGAGATTACGTGTGCATGAACAGTGAGCCAGCCAAGTGTTCTATATATATCCCAAACCTAATTGGCTATTAGCTCTCTCCTTGGAGGAATAACTCACAGTGGATACCACACTGCTATGTCATCTAGTGGTTAGGAGATGTCATAAGCCACAATAAGAACTCGTCACCCTTTATAGAGAAACCACAGTTTGCGGATTAGCATACCTCCAAGCATCTGTGTACTATGCTCACAGCTAAGCTTGACCATAATAAGTGTAGTACTGCTTAAATGCCTGTACATCATTCCTTGTGCTTTGTTAGTATGACTAAAACGTATCACTGAAAAGCTGCAACCCATGAAGGGAAACAACCTGAACAGACTAGAGTCCAAACTGACAAACTCCAAAAAAAAGTAGACTGTTTTCTTTGCACCCAACTGTGCCCCTTTCCCAAAGCCCAGGGACAAAAATGCGGAAGGGGAAGAGGAGGTGTGGTAGAAGTAACGGCTTGTGGCGAGATTGGGGTGAATCATGCGACTACAGAAATATAGTCTGGACTCCTCAATTTGATCAACATGCCTTGTGCATATACCAAGGCTTCCAAAACTGGTCTATGGGAACCTTGGGTGTTCAAACTTTGGAATAAATACTTGCAAATGCACCAATTACCAATTGTATGGCAAATGAGTAACATCAATGTTATATGCAAACAACTTTTTATGCTGTAGAATCCCTTAAAAATAAAACAAAAAAAAAAAAAAAAGAAAACAACAGGCCGACCATGGTGGCGCACGCCTTTAATCCTAGCACTTGGGAGGCAGAGGCAGGCAGATCTTTGGGAGTTCAAGGCCAGCCTGGTCTACAGAGTGAGTTCCAGGACTGCTGGGTCTACAGGGAGACCCTGTCTCAAAAAGACAAAAAAAAAAAAGAAAAGAAAAGAAAAGAAAACAACAAAGGCATATCAAGAATATAACAGAATCAGACTTCAGCTCAACAAAGGAAGGCTTGAGTCTCACACCAGAATCATAAAACAACAGAAGAAATCCACATGCCAAAATCACAACAAAACAACAATAATATGAAGAACCCAAATAATATGGCTCCACCAAACCCACCACTCCTATAGAAGAGTTCTACAATGAGAACTCCCTAGACATAGCCAGGACACAGAATTTAAAAGGACAATCATAAACATGATCAAAGAATTCAAAGAATTTAAAGAATACACGAACACCTCAAAGAACTAAAAGAAGATAAAGATGAACTTCTGACTGAATTCATAAAAGAGATAGAAATATTAAAGAAAACCCAGGCTGAAATAAAGGAAATGAAACACTCAATAAGCCAAGTAGAAACAACAGTTGAAACCCTCACCAATAGAATGAATGAAATAAAAGAATATCAAGACTGGATGATAAAGTTAAAGAACTGAACCTCTCAAGCAAAGATTGTGAAATTTTTTTAAATGCAGGAATGGAATATGCAGGAAATGTGGGCCACCATGAAAAGACCAAATTTATACAACATAGGCATAGAGGAAGAAGAAGAATCTCAAGATAATGGTACTGGCCACATCATAAACAGGATTGTAGAAGAAAATTTCAAAAAATTAAAGAAATGCATGCCCATATAAATACAAGAAATACAAAGAACACCAAATAGACAGGGACAGAAAAGAAATCCCCAAGGCATATCATAATAAAAACACTAAAGCTACGAACAAAGAGAGATGACTGAAAGATGCAAAAGAAAAACAAGTCACATAAATGAAAACCCATCAGAATTACATCTGACTTTTCAATGCAAACTATGAAAGCCAGAAGAGCCTGAACCAAAGTATTCCTGGTTCCAAATGAACATGGATGCCATCCCAGAACACTTTACCCAGCAAAAATGTCTATTATAGTGGAAGGGGAAAGAATAGGCTGACACAAATAGACTGAAAGAATTCATGTCAACAAAACCATCCCTTTAGAGAATTCTTGAAGCAATACAAAGAGTGGAAGAAAGAACAACTATAACCAAAGAGCAGCAGAAAGAAACTAAATGAAGATATAACTGTGGAAACACAAAAGTTAGACAAAGAATGCAAACAAATCAAAATGATGGGATCCAATAAACATCTTTCAATAATAACTTTAAATATTAATGGACTGAACTCCCCAGTCAAAAGACACAGACTAGTTGCATGGATTAAGAATCAAAATCCTATACACTATTAAATTTGAGGATATAAAAGAAGAAATGGATGTATATCTAAAATCATGTTAATCACCAAAGCTAAACCAAGAAGAGATCAACAGCTTAAACAGATCCATAGCATGTAAGGAAACTGAAACAGTAATACAAAACCTCCCAACTACAAGGAGCCCAAGCCCAGATGGATTTACAGCAGAATTCTATCAGACATTTAAGAATATCTAAAAAAAATAAATGCTGGGTGTGGTGGTGAACCCCTTTAATCTTAGCACTCAGGAGGCAGAGGCAGGTGGATCTTTGTGAGTTCAAGGCCAACCTGGTCTACAGATTGAGTTCTGGGACAGCTGGGGCTACATGGAGACCCTGTCTCGAAATGACCAAAAAAAAAAAAAGATCTACAACCAATATTACTTAAATTATTCAAAAAGATAGAAACACAGGGGAACCCCAAAATTCCTTCTATGAAACCACCATTACTCTAATACCAAAACCAGGTAAAGATATAACCAAGAAAATAACTTATAGAACCATATCCTTAATGAACATAGATGTAAAAATTCTCAACAAATGCTTGTAAACTGCCTATAGACACACATCAGAAAGATCATCCACCATGATCAAGTTGACTTTATTCCAAATATGCAGGGATGGTTCAAAATACATGTCAATAAATATCATAAATAATATAAATGGACTCAAAGACAAAAATCACATGGTCATCTCAATAGATGCAGAAAATGCCTTTGACAAAATTCATTATGCTTTTATGATAAAAGTCCTAGAAGGAATTGGACTGGAAGGAACATAACTCAACATAATTAAAGCTATATACAACAAACCCAATGCCAACATCATTCTAAATGGAGAAAAACTAGAAGTGTTCCCCTTAAAATTAGGAACCAGAGAAGGCTGTTCAGTATCTCCACTCCTTTTTAATATAATGCTTGAAATTCTTGCTAGAGCAATAAGACAAGAGAAGGAAATTATAGAGTTATAAATGAAAAAGAAGAGATCAAAATATCCCTTTTTGCAGATGATATGATAGTATAACTAAGAGATAACAAAAATTCCACTGTAAAACTCCTGGAAATGATTTATAATTTCAGCAAGTAGCAAGTTATAAAATTGATCTACAAAATTTAGTATCCTTTTTATATACCAATAATAAGAAATTAGAGAAAGAGTACATAGAAATCCTTCCATTCACAATAGCCTCAAAAAAATAATAAAATATTTCCAAGTAAATCTGACCAAAGACATTAAAGATCTCTACAATGAAATTTTAAGGAAAATAAATTGAGGAAAACACCAGAAGATGAAAGGACCTCCCATGTTCATTGATTAGAAGAATTAATATTTTGAAAATGGCCATCCTATCAAAAGCAATTTATGCATTCAATGCAATGCTGATCAAAATCCCCATGACATTCTTCACAGAATTAGAAAAAAAAGCATCCTTAAATTCATATGGAAGCACAAAAGACCCCGGATAGCCAAAGCAACCCTGAGCACAAAGAGCAATGCTTGGGGGATTACTATACCAGATTTAAAACTATATTACAGAGTTACAGTCATACAAAACAGCATTATATTGGCACAAAATAGAGCTGTAGATCACTGGAACATATATGAAGACCCAAACATAACATGCTATTTATCCACATGATATTTGACAAAGGGGCCAAGAACACTCACTGGAGGAAAGACATCTTCAGCAAATGGTGCTGGCAAAACTGGATCACCATCTGTAGAGAAATGAAACCAGATCCTTATTTGTCGCCTTGCACAAAAGTCAACACCAAGTAGATCAAAGACCTCAATGTGAAACCTGAAACTCTGAAATTGTTTGAGTAAAACGGTGGCAGTAACCTATAAGACATAGGTGCAGGCCAGGTATGGTGGCGCACGCCTTTAATCCCAGCACTCAGGAGGCAGAGGCAGGCAGATCTCAGTGATTTCAAGGCCAGTCTGGTCTACATAGTGAGCTCCAGGCCAGCTAGGACTAAAGAGAGACCTTGTCTCAAAGAAAAAAAAGCTATAGGTTCAGGAAAAGTCTTTTTGAATTGGACATCAGTTGCTCAAGAATTAAGGTGAAGAATCAACTAGTAAGACTTCATTAAACTAAAAAGCTTCAGTAATGACCAAAGAAGTAAAGTGAAAACCCACAGAGTAGGAGAAAATCTTCACCAGTGACACATATGACAGACGTTTAACATCCAGAATATATAAATAATTCAAAAAACAAAGAATCAAGAAAACAAATGACCCAGTTAAAAGATGGGTGAAGGATCTGAACAGAAAGTTCTCAAAAGAAGAAATAAAAATGGCTAAGAAACATCTTAAAAATGTGTTTAACATCATAATTAGGGAAATGCAAATTAAAACCACTTAAGAGTTCATCTTACCCCAGTCAGACTGGCTAAGATCAAGAAAACAAATGATACCAAATGGTGGAGAAGATGTGAGGAAAGGGGAATGTTTGTTCACTGCTGGTGGGATTCCAAACTCATCCAACCCCCATGGAAAGCAATGTGGAAAATCTTTAAAAACTAAAAATGAACCATTTGACTAAGTTATACCACTCCTTGCCCTATTCCCAAAGACCTCATCCTATTGCAGAACTACTTGTGCATCCATGTTTGTTGCAGCTCTTTTTACAGTAGCTAAGAGATGGAAGTAACCTAAGCGTCCCTCAACTTAGGTGTGGATAATGAGAATGTACATTTATGCAATGGGATTCAATTCAGTGGTAAAGAATGACAAAATCATGGAATTTGCATGTAAATGGATGGAACTAGAAATTGTTATACTAAGTGAAGTAACACAGACTCAGAAAAACAATGTAGGTTCTCCCTCATATGCAGAACCTAACACCAAATGCTTATATGTGAGTATGTATCCTGATGTAACTGCAGGAACCATGGAAAGGAACCAGGGAGGTACAGGGAAAGAAGGAACCTGAGAGAGAAAAATAGCAGAAGACAGGTGCTACTAAGGAAGAAATTGACAAAAATGGAGGATATTTAAATAGTAGAGGAAATGGAGAGTTAGACAAGGAACTTAAGAGATAAAGGGAAAGAAGGAACTCAAGAGAACTGGGACCAAAAGCATGAAGGAAAGGTTAGAACAGGGAAAGAGAGACACAGAGAGAGGGAGATAAGAGGGGTAAATGATGCCTAGCTGGTATAAAAAAAAAAAACAACAGAGGCAATCATATTAGTCTAACAACAACCTAGTGTCAAATTACATGTACAATACGTCTCTACAGGAGTTCATGTGTATAACTGAAGGCTACATAACAAGAAACAGTGCCAGGCAGGAGAAACCTTCCTTTGACTTGTTGGCCAGGGTAGTCCAAGAGACTCCCCAAATTACACAGGCTATTGCCACAGCCCTTGATTGCCTCCCAGAATTTAAAGGTAAAAAGTTATTGTTGAGGGCTGGAGAGACGGCCTAGCGGTTAAGAGAGCCGACCGCTCTTTCAGAGGACCCAGGTTGGATCCGATCCCCAGCACCCACATGGCGGCCGAGAACCATCTGAAATTCCAATTCCAGGAGAACTCCAGTTCCAGGGGAATCCGACACCCTCTTCTGACCTCTGCGGCATTGCACAACACGGGTGCACGAACCTGCTTGCAGACAGTACATTGATACACATACAGAAATAAATAAATAAAAAAATTTAAATGTTAAAAAAAGATAAGTTAAAAAACAGTTATTGTTGAAAACAGGACATACTTAGGAGACTGGATTTGAAGCAATAGAGCCGGAACTGACCTGGAAGTCACTTCTCCTGAATGCTAGCTCTCATAGCTTTGGGCGAGCACTATGCAAGCTCCTAAGAGAAACATCAATCAATGGTCCAATACCAACTTCAAGACCAAATAACCACTTCAATGACCAATACATCACACAGCATTGTTGTAGTAGTGGAACATTTATCTTGGGGGCAAGCAATGGCTAACTAATTGGACTTAAAGGCATCACAATGGGAGGATACTTATGTGTGATACTGTAAACATAGGGAGATACACATGGATGGAGAGGTCATAGATCTCTGTGCAATCCCCAAGGCTGTCACATCCCTAGGCTAATGTAACTTCTTACTATTTGCAAAATATGTATCCTCATATTTATAGTCAAGTATTCCAGTCACCACCCATCAAAGAAACTTCACTATGTTCTTTGGGTAATTCCAGTGCAATTCTAATGTAGTTTCAGACTAGCCTAAAGTTAGTTTGATGTTCTCCTTGAACACTGGCAAAGACACTAACTTGAGATTGTAACTTGTGGCTCTGCGTCTCCAGAGGCAAACAGCAGGCAGTTACTAGAATGGTAAACCTGAAAATCAGTGCCTACTTCCCATTTTCTTCTCTTGTGACTAGAATTAGGTAACATGATGTTCCTGAAGGTGTTTGTACAATTAGCATGTGCTGGAAGCAATTGTTTTTTTTAAATATTTTACTTATTGTTTTTATTTTATGTGTATGAGTGTATTGCCTACATGTGGTAGGCAATACACTCATACACATAAAATAAAAACATGTGGTAACTGTGCCTGTGTTCTGCAATGCCTATGCAAGTCAGAAGAGATGTTGGAGTCCTCTGAAACTGGAGTTACAGATGGTTGTCAACTACCATGTAGGTGCTGGTAAGTGAACCTGAGTCCTCTGTGAGAACAGTCAGTGCTCTTAACCACTGAGCCATCTCTCCACCCCTTGGAAGTAATTATTTTTCACATGACTATTAAAATAGAACTACAAGACAACAGATTTAAGCATTTTGGCATATTTATATACAGTCCATGTCTTGAAAAGTATTAAGACAGGACTGGAGAGATGGCTCAGCAGTTAAGAGCACTGGCTGCTCTTGCAGCGGAGCCATGTTCAATTATTAGCACCCACATGGTGGCTAACAACCATCTGTAACTCTAGTTCCAGAGTAATCTAACATCTTCTGACCTCTGCCAGCACTGCAGGACAGGGGTGCACTTACACATATGCAAGGAATACATTCATACACTAAAGTAAAAACAAATAAATAAATAAATAAATAATAACAAATAAGATATTTAAACTGTTAAGATTTAAGAAGGCTAAACCCTGTGCTGTTTTTAATCCCACAGTGCCAAACTTACTGGATTTGAAGATAAGTATCTACTACATTTCTGTTTCTCTGGCTATTTACGAAGTGACTTGGAGGGTTACAAATTTAAAGCTGTCTGAGAAGAGAAGTCTGCAGCAAGCTGAGCATGCAGAGCTGCTCTGACTTCCATTCCATGCTCTGTACAGTCAATAGTACTGGAGTACACTAATCCCATTCCAGACTGTCAGAGGAAGAACCCTTGTGTTCAGAGATGCTTCTTGCCTCTTACTTCAGTGTGTGCTGTATTTCTTCCATCTTGGTTATTTTCTTCCCTTACAGTTAAGACTGTAAATTGTTCATGGGCATTCTTGGCCTTTAAGATAATTAGCCTTGGCAGTCACTAGATATGGGGATGACTACTCAGATATTGGGAAAGTTGAGTAATCTACAAAAAAAAAAAAAAAAAAAAAGAAATCAAAAGAAAAGCACCTGCTAAGGCATTTCCAGAGGATGACCCATGTCTCAATGGCCCAGATTTGGAAGTCTGGTATTTTCTTGTGAAGCACCTGGTATTTTTTATAATAATGCTTAATTTTATCAATGTTGTAGAAGCCAATGTGTGATCTCCAGAGTTTTGGTTGTTGCTACACAGTTACTGTCATACCACATACTTCAACAAGTGATCATTCAACAAACAGAATAAGAAACTGCAGTAATTACAGCAATAAAACAACTACCACTGAAAACACATTTTCTAGTCACAGCTGCTAGAAGAGAAGTATAGATAAGTCACATACAAATCAAGATGATAGTCCCCTTCTCAGGAAAGGTGCTGTCAGTCAGAGCCACCTGCTGTTGTTGGCCACAGCAACATAAAGCCGCCCTTCTGGGAGGTGTGAGGGATATCTGAGAATTCAAGCAAAGATCACAATTGACAATTTTGTACCAAGACTCACAAAGCATAAACTTGTCTAAATTGTGACATGCAGGATAAGCAAGTTAAACACATATTCTTTCAACACAGCTCATTTAGATCCATATGTTCCAAGATAAGACATTGATAAACTGGTCCAATAGCAACTCTGCTGTACTGTGTTAAAGATAAGAACAGTGACTCTACCCATAGACTGTCTGATTTAAAGATGCTCACAAACACCAGAGAGACAAGACTAATCCCTGACTAACTCACATTCCTTTAACCTCATACTCTTCTCTGATTCATCCACTGTGAAACACCTCATCATTCTCCAATCTCAAATTCTCTTCTGCTACAGCAAATTAATAAACCTCACTTTGTATTTCCAGTAGGACCTAAGCACCAAGATATGATTAGTGTGACAGAATAGGATGACCTACTGATGACTCAGCTCTACACCAGTTATGAAACAATATCCTGAAATGTTACCATGTCAGCTTTGACTCAGTAAGCTTTACAGTACTTTTTCTCCCATTCCCAAAAGAGACAAGTCCAGAATTTGGATTCTGCAGGTCTGGAGGTCTTACAGAAATGCTTCCACCAAGATGCACAACAACAATTCCACTGAATTTAAAACCGAGACTACTGCCTTGCCGTTTTGAGTTCCTCTTGCCATTAAATCAGCAGCTGAGGGAAGAGTGTCTCTATTGACTTGAGTTATTAACCTTGATTAAGAAGAGGAATCAGAGGCAGGCGGATCTTTGTGAGTTCAAGGCCAGCCTGGTCTACAGAGTGAGTTCCAGGACAGCTGGGGCTACAGGGAGACCCTGTCTCGAAAAAAACAAAAAAAAAAAAAAAAAAAAAAAAGAAGAGGAATTAGTGTGCTGCAAGCTGGAAGTGAGAAGGACAAGGGGTGGAGCCTAGGTGTCTTTTTAGATGTCCCCTAGTACTTCCATTTCAATAGCAAAGCTCACTGGAAAGGAATCACAACTCAATCGAGGCATGGCCACTAACGATCAGACACTTTAGTATTGAAGATCTAGGTCACCCACCAGGTAAAGGATTTAGGTCACTTGAGCAGCCAGCCTAGGGCAATGAAAGCATGAAATGTTTGGAAGTTATTAATATCATTAGTCTTATGAAAATGAAATTATGAAAATGATGCATATTTTATTCTTTATTCTATATAGTATGCTATATTGTCTGGTACCATATTATTATAGTTCATATTTTTGTATATGGTATACTATATATAATGGAGAATATATTACATACTGAAATGTACTTCTCTACATAGCAGTAAATTTATTTTCTATTTCATCTCTTTTTCCTAGGTATTTTGAAAAGATTATTGGTAGTGATTAATTTTATAATTTAGTCACTATCATATATATTATGCATGTATATATTATGTATATATTACATACAGCAACCTTATATCTTCCCTTTGGTGGGGAGATAAATAGGGTGAAAACAACTTCTGTAAGAGGAGTTGTTCTGGGGCTGGACATGGCTCAGCAGTTAAGCGTACTGGCTGTTCTTGCAGAGGAAGACCTAGGTTCAATTCCAAGCACCCACATGCCGACCAACAACCATCTGTAACTCTAGTTCCTGGCGATCCGATGCCTTCTGACTTCCTTGGACTTGGGATGACATAGGTGTACTTACATATATGAAGGCAACACACTCAAACACATAAAAACAAAAATAATAACAAAAATATTTTCTTTAAAAAGAAGGGCTGTTGTGTATGTTTTTAACTGTTATAGTAAGAATATTAAAGCGTGTTTATAAGGCTGAGTATCTTAAAATTTGGATTATGCTCATTTTTAAACTTTATTCTCTCAGGTCTAACCTCATTTTTCTGTATTCTGCTTTGAATCCTGGCACCAAAAATTCTGCAAATTGTCTTTCTCCTCGGCCAGTTCAATAATCTGTGTTAGTAGACAGGGCTATAATGATATATATATATATATTTATATATAATATATATATATATGTACATATATATATATTATATATAATATACATATATAATATATATGACTAGAATGAAGAGAGAACTTCTGTCAGTGTGGCTCTGATCGTGGCTCTTCATCCTGTCTGTGGCAGCTCATTGGAGGTGGTCATTTTCTGACACTCCCAGAACCAACCACACAGCACCACTTTGGATACACTGACCTGATCAGGTGATTGCTTCTTCAGAGGCTGCTTCCCAGGCCCTCGACCTCCCCACTGCATTTTCTAGGTTATAAAGTTCCTATTCTTCTTTTTGTTCTTTCACCCTGAATGGTGGCTTTTCCTAATGTTACTACCTCTATATAAACTGTGTCCTCCTTATCCAGTCCAGGATCCCTTGCATAAGGGAGTGCTTTCACCCACAGTTTAGATGGGTCTTCACACATCAATTAATGTAATCAAGGTAATCCCTCACAGGCTGCCCAAAGGCCCATCTTTCATGTAAGACTACTCTGTCAAGTTGGCAGTTAACACTATCACAGCCTCTTTCTCCTTTTTCATTCTCTAGCAAGCATTTAAACTTTTATTTTATTTTTAATTATGTTTATCTGTGGGTATGTACAGGTGCCTAGGAGTTCAGAAGTGTCTAATGTTCCCTCACCCAGCAAGCTGAAGTTACAGACAGTTGTGAACCAACTGACATGGTTGCTGGGAACTGAATTCTGATCCTTTCTAAGACCAATACTCACTCTTGCCATACATATGGTGCATACCTCAATCCCAGCATTCAAGAGGCAGATCTCTTTGAGTTCAAGGCCAGCCCAGTAGATATAAGGAATCCCAAGCTAGCTGGGGGTATAGGGAGACACTGTCTTAAAAAAATAACCAAAAAACCAATACTCACTCACTCTTAACCATTGAGCCATCTCTCCAGTCCTCCAGGAACCATTTAATGAAAATCTGTGTTAAAATAATCACCATGTTTTTCTCTGATTGGACAATAATAGACACAAATATAATATGGTATTTAACCAACAGGGTTCACCTATTTAATCAGTCCAAGAATTCTAGTACTAGTATCCCACTTCTATTATACTTGGCAACAATCACTTGGTCAGTTTTCAGGGACAAAAAGATTTCAGAATTCTTCAGATTAAAGAAAAGCAATAGTGCAGATGCATCAAATTGTATAATAGTTCCAGTGCAATTAAGCACTTGAGGAACTGAAATCTTGTTCACAGCAATAGTGCAGATGCATCAAGTCATATAATTCTAGTGCAATTAAGCACTTGAGGGACTGAAATCTTGTTCACAGCAGTTCAAAGCAGGTTTCACCATTAAGTAAGATTTTTTAAAACTTACAAGTTTTAGAATTTTTTTAATTTTGGAATTGTTCAGGCATTTTGATCCTGTATTAGGAAAAGCTGCCAAATTTTGATCAAAGAGCCTATTTGTTTGTTTGTTTGTTTGCTTGTTTGTTTGTTTTTAAGCCAGGGTCTCACTTGTAGCCCAGACTAGCCTGAAATGTTCAGCAATCCTATCTCAGCCATTTGAGTGCTGGGATTACAGGTATGAGCCCCACTATAGTTGGCTCAAAGAGTCCTTTAAAAAGAATCTAAAATAAGCCGGGCGTGGTGGCACACACCTTTAATCCTAGCACTTGGGAGGCAGGGGCAAATGGATCTTTGTGAGTTCAAGACCAACCTGCTCTACATAGCGAGTTCCAGGACAGCTGGAGCTACAGGGAGACCCTCTCTCAAAAAGACCAAAAAAAAAAAAAAAAATCTAAGATAGAATTCAAGCGTATCACAGAAAGCAGTGGGTTAATCTGAATGAAAAAACAAAACCTGACTTCAAACAGGAGGACAGCAGCCGCAGAGCTTTTGCAGACCCCTCTGGTAGTCTTCAGGAAAACTGTCCCCATTATCTATGATTCCGTAGGTTGGTCTTATGCAAGCAAGGAAAATCTACTTTGACAGCCTGACAGCAAACCATAAGGAGGCCTTATTTGAGACTGGGCTAATGAAGAATCCAGACAGTACAACTCTATGTAGAGGAATCATGACCATGCCACGTAGAGCATGTCCTAACATGCCAGTTTGTTTTTTTTGACCTTTGATGTGTTCCAAAATTAACCAGAAGAAAATTGTACATAAATACATTACTGGTGATACAGCTAACTGCCAGAAGAACTCTTTGTGAAGGCCTTTCTGTATAATTTGATGGGTAACTAGGTGAATATATTAATTCAAAACATTTTAACCACTGTTCTAAAATATATACACTAAAAACACAGCAGGTTTCTATGAGTTGAGAAAAACAAGAGCTGATTTTATAGAAAAGAAATGTAGTTTTGTACTTTCTGAAAAGTAATTTAAAATTTGATTCACTAAAAATCATTTAAATCAAGTTTACTTCTTCTAGGTAACCCAGAATGGATCTGTGACTGACTCCTTTCTGAAACCAATCCAAACAAGGATGATCCTCAGGGAGATGGCTTAGGAAATGCAGTGCATGCAATGCAAACATGAGGACCCGAGCTCAGTTCTTCCGCACCCATGTAACAAGCCATGTGCTGCAGGGCACCTCTGTAACCCCAATGCAGGGAGGGCAGAGCAGAGACAAGAGGCTCCCTGGAGCTTGCTGGCCAACCAGCCAAGCTCTTCTCAAAAAACAGATGTTCAGGGACTGGGGAGATGTCTTAGTGGTTAAGAGCACTGACTGTTCTTGCAGAGCACCAGGTTCAATTACAAGTACCCACCTTTAGGCTAAAAACCATCTGTAACTCAGTCCAGGGGATCTGAAGCCCTCTTCTGAACTCCAAGGGCATTGCATTATATGGATGCACTTACACACATACATTCATACACATAAAATAAAAATGATAAATAAAAATTTAAAAATACATGTTGAACAATTGAGGACACTTGACATTGGCCTCTGCCATGCCCTCACACAGCACACTTGCACATAACACACATGTACACTTACACAGAACACACATGCACACTTCCACATAGCACATATGTACATTTCCACATAACACACTTGCACATAACACACATGTACACTTGTACATAATACACATGCACACTTCTACATAATACACATGCATACTTGCACATAACAAACATGCACACAATACACATGCACACTTCCACATAACACACACACTTGCATGTAACACACATGCATACTTGCACATGACACACATGCACACTTGCACACCCACATACACCCACACACAAAGAAAGTTTTTTGGGTTTTCTTGCTTTTTTTTTTTTAGTGTCAAAACCTCATGTCCTATAAAGTTGGAGAGCAATTGCAACACCAAACCACAAACTGCCACAGACAAGATCCTGGCACAAATTGAAAGTCTAGAGGAATGGCAGGTGGTATGCAGTGGGCCACATTCCTGCAAAGGAGTATGTAGCTCTGAATGCAATGAGTTCTTCCCCTGGGACCCAGGAATCCTTGAAGTCAGCTCAGGAATACCCTGTGGTATATCTGTAAAACACCAAGTTGATCATTTTTACAAGAGGTCTGCTAGTGGGGTACGATGTAAAGGAAATGAAAAGAAGTGATCAGATTGTGTAATAAGTGATGATGCTTTGTCAGGAACTTTTCAAAGCCCTTTACAAACTTTAACTCAATGCAAATCCACCTGAGGTAGGCATTATTATGACCATGCTTACATTTCAGGTGAGGTACCACAGGCTCTGGGAAGCCAAGAGCCTTGCCCAAGGCCACAACATGCAAGTGCAAAAATTCAGCCCCAGACCAAATGCTAGTAGTTCATGATCCCAACTACTAATTAGGTTATTGTCCCTCTTTAAAGAGAAGTAAGAATGAAAGAAGGAAGGAAGAATAAAAGTTAACCACCCAAAGCCTGTACAGAGAGACTACTGAAAAAGTGGAAAACAGACATTCTGAGAAAAGAAGCCAATTGTATGATTGTGGAAGTTGCAGCTAGGAAAAGTCAAGAAAATACTACAGCTAGTTAAAATTAGAAGTCAGATGAGAGTTCTGTGGAAATAGAAATAAATCAATTTTCTTATTAATAGTAGTCAGTACGTACCACCAAAAGTTGATAAACCAAAAAAAAAAAAAAAATCCAAGCTTAAGTACATTCTTTAAAATTCTAAAATAACCAGTAAAGTGTCTAAAACACATGAATCTCTGAATTATCAGAAATACAAGCCTAGAATAGTGTCCCATACCTGTATTGCCAGTGTTTGGGAGGCTAAGATAGGGAGGGTCACCACTTTCAGGCCACTGTGGGCTACACAGCAAGATGCTGTCTCAAGAGACCAAAGTAGGGGGAGTGATATTATTATACATTTAACTTCTTGATGTACTTAGCAAATGGAAAAAGGAGGAAAGCAGTAGCCACTGAAGTAATAAAAGATAACTGAGTCCAAACATGTCACTCTATAATTACGTGCCAGTGAGATAAAGCAATCTACTAAAAGCACAAAGATCTCAGGAAGAGTTAGAAAACCCAACATCACTATTTTTGATTGTAAGAGATTATTTATAAAAAAGTTAAATACAGCCCCTCAACTGATGAATAGATAGAGAAAATGTGGTACATCTACACAATGGAGTTCTATGCAGTGGTAAAGAAAGATGACATCATGAGTTTCGCAGGTAAATGGATGGAACCAGAAGATATTATGTTAAGTGAAGTAACACAGTCCCAGAAAAACAAACAACGAATGGTATCCCTCATCTGTGGATGCTAGTGCCAATTACCTAGTTGTAAGCATTTCTTGTGCATGGCCTCTTGAGCTTTTGTCCAAGTAGTTGGGAGAGATGCATATTGGAAACAACAACAACAGAAAGGACTTTATCAAAGAACTGACTGAAACAGTGAACTTCTGCTCAAAACAGTCAACTTCCACATGGAGAATTTAAGAAAGACTGAGAAAGAGATGAAAAGCGTGTTGGGCAGAATGCATGAGCTCTGGTGGGGTGTGGGGTATAGTGGGGAACACAGGTCTAGATCTGATTAGTAACATAATCTTGTACAAAAAATATATATAATAAAAAAATTATAAAAAAGTTAAATACAGGGCTAAGATATGGGTTAGTGGTAAAAAGCACCAGCTGCTCTTGCAGAGGACCCAGGTTTGATTCCCAGCACCCACATGGCAGCCAACATTTGTCCATAACTCCAGTTCCAGGGGAATTCAATGCCCTCTTCTGACTCTAATGCATTGCATGACATGGGTACACTTACACACATTCAGGCAATAAACTCATACATATAAAATAAAAATAATAAAATATTTTTAAAAGAAAACTTAAATACTAGTTATCAGAAAAGTCTAATAGTGATTACATTATTAATGACCAAATGTAATTCCCACAAAAACATTGAATAAAAAGTATAACTTCAATTAATAATGATAAAAAAGTCCATCTATAATGAATGTTATAGAACAGTAATATCAAATACCTTAGCATGGAAGTTATTTCTTAAAATGTATTTTTTATTTTAATTGGTTCACAGTCATTGCACACATTTATGGGATGGAGTATGAAATTTCAGTGCATATATACATATAATACAAAATGATAAAGAGGTATGATCAGATAAAGTAATTTGCATATCTGCCACCTGAGACATAAGTAAAAATAATTTTTTAATAGAAAACAAAACCGAACTGTCTGTAATTAGGACTATTTAAAAAGCTGAGTTAAAAGCAATAGGACTAAGCTTCTTAAATATTAACTCAAAGATCGACCCCTCATAAAAACACCAGATATTATCAGTCCAACTAATGACTTCATTCAAAACATCAAGGAATAAGACCATATCACAGCAATCCTAAGTGGTCTGTGACCATAGAGAGAACAAGTAACACTGACATTGATCCTGAAAAATAAAGAGCAAAGAAAAACTACAGACCAATATGTGATTTATAAATAATACAACAATGATATACAATGAAAGTAAATTAGCGCACAGCACAATGATGACTGAATGGGGTTCATCTTTGAGATACAAAGAATACTTTAAAATCAGGTCATTCACCTGTCATTACTAAGGAGAAATCTTATTTGATTATCTCAGTAAATGATGAGAACATATTTTGCAAAGTCTGACGCACATGATGGCAGACACTTATAGTCCCTGCAAAAGTTACCCTGAAGCTGGAGGATGAAAAACACACTAGGCTGAGCAAAGCCAGCATGGATAATATAGCAAGAGCTTGTCAAAAAAGAAAAATAAACAAACACCTACAAATAACAACAGAAACAAAAAGTTCAATGTTGAGCATGATGCCCACCCCAGACTTAAAAAGTCACATTTATTCATATGCAGAGAGATATAGATTGATATACATATGTATTCTTAAATGTACATAGAGACATTAAAATGATTTTTATTACCATAAGAATCAAGATGGATTAAAGACAGCCTGGAAGAGAAAGACCCTGGTGTGAGACTTCAGTTCAAACTCATCAGCAGTTGGTAACAGAACAGTCATAAAATGGAAGTGAGATACTTCAGTGCCAGACAGCTCTGATGCCCATGCAGGAGCAATGTCAGAAGGGCAGCAGGGATAGCTTGACTTGACAGGCTCAGGTCTAGATTAGCTATACTCAGGTGACTGAACAAATAAGTCGGTTGTTGAAGCCTGATGAGAGACAGGCTTTTCAGTAATGAAGAGGGGAAACTCCATGAATTTTAGAGAACTAAATTTGGTAAAGAGTTGACAAAACAGATTCCTTATTGGAAAGGGCGTTTCATTTCTCTCTAGGAATTAGTAATGCAGATATTTAGGCAGCATGAGATTCCCTTCTCTCCAACTTACCTTCGCTTAATGACTTATGCCAGGATAATCCGTGGATCATCCTGGCATAAATCAATTATTTCACTGGTGATTGCAAAATGATGATTTCTAATGCTCTCATTTCCTCCACACTTACGAGCTGGTGTTTTCCTACAAAAGCAGCCTCTTATCATCTTAAAGAATGGGGAAATTATATTTTTGCCTTTAATTGAAGAGTTCCAGAGTGAACATTTTATATAAAAGTCATCTTCAAAATGGAAAATGCCTAGGATCCTGAAGACACCAATTCCATCTCTGGATGTGATACAGGGACTGCCCATCCCAAAACTATATAAGCTGCTTGTTGCATAGAATAAATGGATTTGCACCCTGTGACGTGGTCCCTAGGATGTTACTGGAGTAACCCCTCAGGAACTCACTTCAGCCTATTCAACTGCAGGGTTAGTGGCCCCACAGACCTGCCCACCTAGGATTCAGAACAAAAAGTAACCAAGCCACATTAAAAATAAAAACATAACAAAATTCAATTAAACAAAACCCAAACAGAAGTACCTACTGGACAGATAACCAACAAAGAACATCCAAATGCCAAAACAGCAGTGTAAAAACTAATAATATGAAAAACCAAGAGAATTTGTGCCCCACAAAACTTACTCCTACTGAAGTGCACTACAATGAGAACCACTCTGAGGAACAGCTGGACTCAAAATTTAAAATAAAAATTATAAACATAATCAAAGAACTTAAAACAGAGACAAACAACTCAAAGAACTTGTGGTGGAAGCTCAGGAATATGCAAACATGCAGCTTAATGAAATATCGAAAACAATTTATGACTTGAAAACTGAATTCACGTGACAATACAACACAACAAAACCTATGGGATACCTTAAAAGCAGTCCTAAGAGGGAAGTTTATAGCCCTGGGTGCCTACATTACAAAAACAGAAAGAGCACAAGTGAATGATCTAACACTACAGCTAAAAGCACTTGAGAGGCAACAACAGATGAACCATAAACGCAACAGACAGGAAGAAATAACAAAAATTAGAGCAGAAATCAATGAAATAGAAACAAAGAAAGCAATACAAAAAAATCAATGAATCCAAAAGTTGGTTCTTTGAAAGAATAAGCAAGATAGGCAGACCTCTAGCCCAGTTAAAAAAAGAAAGAAGGAACAACTCCAAATCAATACAATCCATGATGAAAAGGGAAATATCACAACAGACAAGGAAAAGATCCAGAAAAATCATATGGGAATACTTCAAGAACCTATACTCTACCAAGTTTGAAAACCTAGAAGAAATGGATGAATACCTGAAATCCTGGGAATCACCAAAGCTCAACCAAGAAGAGATCGACAGCTTAAACAGACCCATAATACATGAAGAAATTGAAGATGTAATAAGAAACCTCCCAACTAAAAAAAGCCCAGGCCCAGATGGTTTCACAGCAGAATTCTATAAAACATTTCAAAAAGACCTACAACCATTATTACTGAAAATGTTTAGAAGGATACAATCAGAGGGAATTCTCCCAAATTC